>NJDD01000718.1:1064866-1093644 GCA_002245505.1 Calephelis nemesis | reverse complement strand
AAATAAAATTAGATTTCAAAAGCTGTGTTGCCTTTATGTCAAGAATGGTGTTGCGATTGGTGTGCATTTTTTCTAAAGCATTGTGTTTATTTCTCCCAAGAACAGGGACCATGAACGCTTGTAGCAGTTATGATGTACGTCATAAGGTTGTCTCTTTCCGATGACAGTATTATTTAAATAATACTGTTTTAAGAGCTTGTGGTAACTCCCCATGACTTAGGAAACATTAAGTTTCTGGAGTATCCGACAGTCATATTCCAACTCCAATAATCATAGCAAAATTACTCACGTTTAACTAGCCTTCCTACACTAACTTTGTTTGACATCGTATATACCCTCAAGTGAAATTTCGCGGCTCAAGAGGGTATCGAAAAGTTTTCCCGCAGTATATACCACAGTGTAGTGTTTAGCCCTGGATATAAGTACACGAAATTTGATACCAATTGGTTTTCTGTTTCAGAGTGTTTTTTTAAATAATCGTCGTTTTACATAGTTTCTAGAATTAATTATAAAACCAAATTATATTTTCTAAATTATAAGTACATAAATAACGATTTATTTTAATGCAATTTTGAATATCTTCTAATCGTTTTACGCGACAAAAGTGTGTATAATATTATTTGTGTATAGTTTGCTATTAAGTTACGTTATGTTTTGACGTCGACAAGTGTACAAGTGTACCTACGACGAATAAATATTATTTGATTAATTTTGATTGTTCTTATTGTATTACATATTATATATAGTACCGGAATGACCGAGTGAGAGAGAATGATATTTTTTTTTATGAATTGTGTTTTTTGGAAATAACATTAAAGTACGACCCATTATATAAAATTTCTTAGCAAACACTCATTGACTTCGTGTCACTTAACAACGCCATCTGCGGGAATAACTTTATTGCTCACAAAAAATAATATTATTATTTGCCAACAGATGTCCGGAAGAGTCATATTTTTTAGTTTAAACACGAATAAAATTTTCAGTTTAAACACGGATAAAATGACATTTTCTCAAAATGATTCCTAGCTAGATCGATTTATCGCTCCCCGAAACCCCCTACATACTAAATTTTATAAAAATCGTCAGAGCCTATTCCAAGATTCTAATTATATATTTATATATATACAAGAATTGCTCATTTAGAAATATAAGATACATGCAATAATTGTTTCCTAAAAATATTTTATGTACAGATTTAGCTTTTACTGTTTTCTTTTTGATTATTTTTGTGTATTGATTATTTTTAACTGGCAATCTTTAAATAGAATGATGCCAATTAATGCTAGTGTTTAATATCGTCGATTAAAAAAAACGTATAACAAATATACATACCAATTAAAAACCTCCTCTATTTATAATAGGTTAACACAGATCACGTCGTTTCAAACTCATAACACCCCTAGTTTTGCCTCGGTGGTAAAAAAGGGATTGAGTAATCTCGATGACCTCAATGTAGCTAAGCGGGGATGAGTTGGCTGGTTTTCAATATTGATGGTATTTGTTCTAACAAAACCTTAATTACAGTAGCAATAGATTGCCTTTTGCTTTTTCATCGCTTCTCTTTGCTGCTATATTCCATGTTCCCAAAATTTTCATACCGAAGACTAAGTTACCTTTAACCTTTGCTTACGTTACGTAGGCTTTTACAATACGTGGTCAAGTCCGATTTTATAGGCAGTACTGTAGACACTGGGATCTGATAATTACCAGCTGATAGCCTTATGTTCAGTAGATCTGTAGACTGCCTACTAAAGAAAACTGTGTTATTCATAAACATACAATAAAGTGGCCTCTGTGATTTATCGGTTCAGCTTAGGACGATCCCCGGGTCGGGCAACAAAATATTAGAAATGTGTATTTTCAATTTTATAATAAAAAGAACGTTGCCCGGGATTGGATATGTGCCCGGTTGGCGATAGGCTTACCGCCTATCACACTGGGGCACTTAGTGTCTTCGGTTACTCGTGGGTGCTATGGTTGTGGCTCTGCCTATCCTCTCGGGGATATGAGTGTGAAGATACTTGCAAACATTTTGATTTATTATTTACAATAAGGTTTAAATAAATAAACACTCACAAGACAGCAATATCTATAGGCCAAAGTCGTCTTTTACCATGAGCATGTGCTTGTACTCTGACCTCTCAAAAACAAAAAAATACCAATTGAAATAATGTTAAATGCCTTAGTTAAAGACAAGTTACTTTAAGTTGGCAGACAGGTGTAATTAGAAGTTTTGCTATCTCCGATAGAATTGCTCTAACTGTGCATTTGGAGGGTTGTTCGAGCATAGTTTGTAATTAGAGATTCAGTCAGCTTTATTTTTCAAGCACCATAGTTTTCTTTACGTTTCAATGAATTACGGAGTTTGTAGCTTTGTTCATATAATCTCTAGTAAACGAATAGTTAGGTCGTAGTAAATTTAGATTACAAAAATGATCCATCTGGAGCATCCATCAATTGTTATCTATATATTAACACGTGAAGCAAAAACTTTGGTCCCCTTTTTACGAAAATTGCGCGGACGGAGGAGCATAAAATTTGGCACACTTATAGTTTATGTGTAGGAGAAGTGCATAACGCTAATATTTTTTTAAAAGTAATGCTAATAAAGTACATTAAATCAATAAATAAAACATTGCACAAACAAATATATTGATGATAACGATAAAAGATCACAGATGGCGCACCATACAGTTTGGAAACAAAGTAGTTGGTCTTGAGAAATGAAGATGGCGTTCTTACCAACTAGATATTAAAATGTATTATGGTCGAATTTTGACCAACGGGCGACCACTAGTTATAATAAAAGATAATACAAATTACTATCCCTGGGCAAATTACACAAATGTGGAACCCCAAAGTAAGCAAATTGAATGCTTGTGTTCTAAGAGTTAATAAAATAATAACTGCTAAAAAAAATCAACGATACTAATACAAATAAATGTTTAAAATATACGATTATAAGTTATAGATTCGCTGACCACGAATAAATTCGAAGAGGGTAATGATGTTTTTTTTTTGTTAGGAAGAAAAAACACATTTTCATCTTGTTGGCCAACCCGAAAACCCAAATCGGTCGGCTCGACCACAGCGACGATGTCTATCTTTTAAATGAAAAAACGATTTAATTTGAATTTGACAGTTGTTTTTTAAGAAAAAAGTCACACTAGATTAATAAGTCTCTTTTTAAAAAACAATAATAAAGGCATAGATATTTCTAAAAAGTGATTTCGAATAGAAACCAGAACTTTCATTATGAGTTGCTATAGATTACTTGCGTATCGAAAATTTTAGGGTTGTTGGTCTATAATTTAGTTCTCTCAGTTACCAGTAGAGGCGCTGTTACAAGTTATCAAACATATACGTTACGGATACGCAGTAATTTTGGCGCTATAAAGTCATGGGAGGAGTACAGGCTACTTACCATAAAGTTTTCAACCTGTATTATTTCAATATTGGTATCCTCTTATTAAATAAACTCCATAAAATGTTAATATTCTAAATACTGAATATACATAAACTAATTATATGATATAAATATATAAAGGAACAGCCAAAATTTAAGAGCGGGTTGGGAATCAGTAACACTTTAAAATTACGTAGTAATATCAAAATTAAAAAAAAATACTTTACTATATACTATATTATCCGACGCAAAAAACAAATTGCATGATTTTTTTTATGATATTGCAAGTCAAGCAAGTAGATGGATTTCCTGATGGTAAGACATTCACGCCGCCTAGAGACACCAAAGGTGGTAATGGTGCGTTGCCAACCTGAGGCCAGGATGCTAAGCCTCGAACAAAAGTAAGTTTACCGGCTACCTTGTCCTCCGAACCGGAATACGTCATGACGTTATGGCGGCAGGAATAGGTAAGGCGGTGGTACCGACCCGGGCGAGTCACTGCGAAACTCTACCATCTAGTCAGAAGTTACGGTGTTAGTGACGGTGAACCTATGCTCGCCTTTTACGAGCTGCCTGGCAAGGAAGGCAGACGATCTATTCTGGAAAGTAGCCCGGAACAACACAGGAAAGATTTTAGAAAAGAGATTTCATAGAGAAGTTACAACGCAAACGACGACCGCAATCGCATACGCAGGTTGGTGACGTCATGACTAATACTAGGTACGACGTAGCGTGACAACAAGTAAAGTATTAACGCGGCCCTTTTCAAAGAATATACATAATATTTGACAATTTTAATTAACTTTGACAATCAATATTTAAAATTAACTATCATTCCAGCCTTAATAATTCTTTGGATTTTGGCTGGTGTTTTGAAAGTAATCCTGTATAAAAACTATTCAAAATTTAGCCCGGAAAAAGAAACTCAGCGGGCTTTTTTTTCCACACATGTTTTACAATCTTTATCTCGATCAATCCCTATTATCAACTATCAATAATATTGTTTCATCTTTATCACTCCCCATTTCGCAGTGGTTAAATTAAAATTTGGCTTGTCTTAAAAGTAACCCCGTATTACATTTTTGCGGCTAAACAACTGGACCAATTTTAATAAAATGACCCCAATAATGCCTCAAATTTTGTACAAAATTCTGAAAACAGCTATTATGTCGAATATGTCTTCCCTCGACGATAGTAATATTAAAGTATATTTTTTTAATGTTCACGTTACCTGTTATGCAAGCGGTTCTCGGTTAATTACGATAAAACCGCACCAGTTTGAGGTAAACCAAGCAATTTGTTGAAATGGAGGAATAAAAGAAATACAATAGAGGCTTTTTAATAAATACTGCGTTACTTTCTGGTGCACATCAAACTCGATTCTCGTAATATTCAGAGCCTGTGGTTTTAGACACCTTAGAGGTTATTAGTGCGGTGCTTTCTTTGGCAAGTCTTCTGGATTCCTATGGCTGCAGGAATAGCGTGATTCTAGACATTTTGTACTATTTTTTTGCAGTAATTCACTATATTATAATGATAATTATACATAATATTAAAATGTTCAACACCCCTGACAAAAACTTTCCGTAATGTAGCTTAGAACCGTTTGGTTCTTAATTACGTAAAGGTTTTGTCAGAACCATCCCGTCAGGCCTCAAAAAAAATTATTTTAATTGTCTAATGGTCGTTGTCGGTTCACGATAAGGCTTGGTAACTTGCGTAATATTTTGTAATGTTTTTTTTTGAAGTGAAACTTCTTTATCGGGGTTGGAAAAAAATTTAGTGTAACATTTTTTCGTTACGCGTCACATTTTTTCGTTATGCGAAAAAAATTCGTTATCTTTGTTCTTATCCCTACCACGCGTGATTCGAAGTATACTTTCTCCAGCGGAGTAGGGATTGGCAATAAACTTTGTTTAACCAATTTCTGTAAAGTTGCATATAGTAAATTATATTTTGAAAAATAACGTCATATAGAAGTTTCACTTCTTTACTTCTTACGAGTGTACGCTAGTACACGCACACATTTTTTTATAGAATCAGGCGTTACTTTGCGGAAATCCATTATAACAGATGTAAAATAAACCTTTATTTTGCTAATTCCGCGTAAGCAGAGTAACTGTAGTGGCAAATAATCCTTCAAACGACACAGAATGTGACAAGCCTAAGTGACGTTCCCACCACACAACTCTCTGTCTTGTGTCGTCGTTTGTACGGTACAGTCGATTTCCTGAGGATGCCTCGGTGTCGAGGCGAAACGTACGTCGAGTGCGATTTGGTGTTCTCAGTGGTGAGTTCTTCGACAAACTTGGCGATTGAGCTTTTTATTGTGGTAAGGTGGCTGGATTTTAAATGTATCCGACTGGACATTATCCGGCATCCGAAAGGATACAATCAAGTAGGACAGATATCGAATCGAATTGTTACCGGAAATATTATATCCGAATTCAATTAAAACCCTCAAGAAACCAGTAGGTCGTGGATGTCAGAATATTTACATTTTGTATAGTTATAGCAAAATGTCGTCCCAAAACTCAATTGGCGTTGTATTTGATAACGGTTCTCTTTGGACAAAAGCTGGGTTTTCTGGTGAAGCATTTCCTAGGTGCATTATACCAACTGCTATTGGACGGTAAAAACATTCTAATATTACAGCTCACCCGACTGATGTCCTGAATATGAATATTGAATTTTCAAGTTTTCTTTTTTTTAATGATAATGGAAGGCAACAAGCAGACGTATTTCCTGATGGTAAGAAATTCACGCCGCCTAGAGACACCAAAGGTGGTAATAGTGCGTTGCCAACCTGAGGCCGGGATGTTAGACCTAGAGCAAAAGTAAGTTTACCGGCTACCTTACCCTCCGAACCAGAACACGTCAACGGCAAGCATTGGACGTTTTGGTGGCAGGAATATATGTATAAGGCGGTGGTATCTTTCCGGGCGAGTCCCTACGAAACTCTACCTAGTAGGATGTCACGGTGTTAGTGACGGTAAGCCTATACTCGCCTTTTACAACCTGCCTGGCAGGTAGGCAGATGGTCTATTCTGCACAAGATCCCGGAACAACACAGTGGGATTCTTGTGTTCCGCAAAAGAGAGAGAATCTTTAAAAGTAGAGATTCTTGAATCCTTGGCCGTTCCGTCATGCGTTAACGGATGCAACGATTCCGATATTTCTTTGATGTATTAATTATTGTTAGAAAAAAAGGTAAGTTAATTTTATTTCATTGTTCATACTTAAGACTGCACAACGTCTGTTAGGTCAGCCAGTTATTAATAAATTCATAAAGATTTTTTTCCAAGTAATTTTATTTTGTAATTATTTCTTAACGCCTAAATTTTGATGCAACCCTGTTATATTAAGGTATCTTTACGCCTGTATACAGAAGGTAGGCAGGTAGGCATAGGCACAACCCGGGCACCCACGATTAGCCGAAAACACAAAGTCCCACAATGTGATAGGTGGCAATATCGGCAACCTGGCCCACATTCAATCCCAAGCAACATTTTTTGTTAGAAAATTGGAAAAACTACATTTTCTTGTTGATTTTTGTTACCCGACCCAGGTCGAAACCGGGACGTCATGAAGTCAAGTCCAACACCTAGACTGCTAACCGCTTGTAACCTAACATCCAAATCCCTCCAAATTGTGGATTGAAAATAAACTAATTGAATTAAACGATTAGCCGGATAGTGATAAAATATACATGGAATCATGACCTACCTTCCTAAGAAAAAAGGGCATTAAAATCGGTATTTTATTGGCCTAGTAATCGCGTAGCAAACATAGGAAAAAACAAAAATGTGTAGTTAATGATAACTTCTTGTAACAGTTTGAAATATAAATTTCAGATCACGTGCCTCTACAATTTTGGATGGATTTTCAGACTTTTTCTTTGGGCAAGAAGTTATACAAAAAAGGGGTTTGTCTGATCTGACTTGGCCGATGAGAAACGGTATGATTCATTACTGGGATGACATGGAAAAACTTTGGCATCATACGTTCTACAAAGAACTCCATGTGGCGCCTGAGGAATCCCAACTACTTATTGCTATTCATCCGCTCACACAAAAAAGGGATAAGTAAATATTTTCCTTTACTTCCAATTTTGTTGCGGTCGTTGTTGACTTAGAATCTATTTACAGGGTTGGTTATTTTGTCTGATCCCTCAATATGCTTCTGTTTGAATATATATTCCTTGCCTTTTTTGTTAGACATTTATATGTGTACTAGCGACCTACCTCGGCTTCGCTCGGTTATGAAATATACATATAAACCTTCCTCTTTAATCACTTTATCTATTAAAAAGACCGCATCAAAATCCGTTTCGTAGTTTTAAACATTCAAGCGTGCAAAGGGACATAGGGACAGAGGAAGCGACTTTATTTTATACTATGTAGTGATGAAAAACAAAGTCGGTTTTGTTAAAATTACATTATATTAACCCTACAACTGCCGACTTGGTTTTAGAGATATTTCTTGGGTTCGTTTCTGCTATCACAATCTTTTCTATCAGTTAGTTATCAGGTGTTGGTTAATTATTAACGCAAGAAGATTGACAACATAGCGTCAGGTTGTTATCTCAATTAATTCATTTACCTTTTTTAATTATTTGATACGAGGACAAATTGAATTATTTATTCAACATAGTCTAATAATTATTAAAAAGTATAGGAAACCTACGGAAAATCGACTACAATTTCAAAACGTTTTGCCAAATATAGGATGAAATATTAAAATTAGTCCATTGTTAATCCAGAAATCGAGTAAAATACGCAAAAGAAATAGTTAGAAAATACAGGAGTACACATAGCTTTTTTTAGAAGTCGGTTAAAAGTAGTTAAAAATTCATTGAGTACCGAAATATTTGGATAAAAACTTCGCTAAAGCAATAGTTCGATTTTTTAAGCTTTGTGAAATACGACTACACCTCAATAATTGACCACAAACACACGGAGTATTGAATTTCGTATTGAAAATGTACAGTAAAATTTGCGACCACATTTTGCGTTCATTATAGTTAACTTGGGTGCTGCCAACCACATTGCAAACACAAAAATGTCAGCGATGCAACAATGTTCATATTTTATCGACAACACAACGCAACCACACTATTCACACATAACCGAAGCTTGACCATCCTTTGTTTACGTGGTGTGCTGTGGTTGCACGTGCAAATTAAGCCTAACAGTCCAGTATGTAAAGAAAAACTTCAGCACACTGCGAAAGTTTGCCACACAGCACTTATTATCATTAAACATTTTGATTTAAATTGCTGTACTTCTTCAAAGCTGACCATGATGTTAGTAGCTTTTATTTAGAAAGTTAATACCACAATACTAACATAATACTTTTTTGGGGTGGATTTTTTGTTTTAAGGCAAAGTATGACAATAGTTTGATTGTCCAATTTTAGGATGTTTTTGTTTTATGCAGTTTTTTTATGAAAGTCAATACTTTTTTACTTTCTCTGCTAGCGAAACTTTTAAATACTTAACTAATAAATTAATTGTAACCAATTATTTAATAATAATTTAATTCTTACCCAATATTTTAATTGTACGATTATGAGGGAAACTGGACAGTTTTTCTACTAAATAGTACGTAGTGGCGACACTTATTTTGTACGTTTGTTACCACTGCCAATAAACTGCTTTATTATTGTCTATTTATAATACTTGATGTCATTGTACCCTCTTTTTTTAATAAAATCATTCTCTATGTTTAAAATCAACGAGCATTTCATTAGTAACATTATAATGAAATGCAGTAGCGGAATAAGGTTTTCGAAAGTGTCGAATATGTTTTTATAAATGCATTGCTGGATTTAAAAAAACTAGACGTTTATAACTTAAAATTATAGTCAATTTGTAAGGATTAGTACAAAACTAATTTTTTTTTCAGAGAAAGAATGGCTGAGATATTCTTTGAAACTTTCACAGTCAAAGATTTATACTTGGCTCTTTCACCTTCTTTGTCTTTATACGCTAGTGGTAGAACTTCAGGCGTGGTTTGGGAAAATGGCCATTCATGTTCTTACGTAGCACCAGTTTTTGAAGGATTTACTTTGAAACACTCTACATTACGCTCGGAGATAACTGGAAAACTCCTGACTGAGTATCTTCAAAGGCTTCTATCAGAAATAGGGTACAGTTTTACAACTCTTGCTGAAATGGATATTCTAGAAAATATTAAGGTATACATATACACATTTTTTGTACAAGAGAGAAGAGGTAGAGTGCTTTGGAGCAGTTTGCCTTACCTATTTCTTTCACTTGAACATTAGTGGTTGCCATTGTAGTGTTCCTTGTTGTACTATAGCTGGTAGATATTGACATTCAGCCTCCCGATGGTGATGAATATACAATGCGAATCTGGATGGCTGTAAGTACCCGGGGAGACCTAGGTAGACATTTCACTATCAAATTGATCGGCTTTATCTTGGCGTGAAAATAAATAGACAATATTGCGAAAGGATCTTTTTAACATCAAGAGAAATAACATTTGAACTCCCTGATTGGTCACACGACCTGACACATTCCTACCTCATTAATTTCATTCATTTATTATTTAACATCAATGACATTTCACTTATAATTTATTTAAGATAGCGCATACCTGATCGGGTCGTACCGCAACACATAACCGCAATATACAATAATCTGCTTAGCTTGCTTTTGTACATATAATTCATACATCTATCTATAAAACATTTTCTACGGGTTGCATTGCCGCGGATTTTTCTGCAGCAGCCGAGTCCCGTCGCATAGTTTTTGTCTGACCTTATCTTCAAGCAGTACAAAGAAAAAGAACATAAGTCATCGCAGTCCATGCGTGTATATCGTTGACATTGCCATACTCAACAGTGCGCAACAAAAATTCAATGACATCTTGCGGCCCAACCCGCTAAGTGGGCTTTCGAATTAGTTTTACTCTTTGCCGATACGTTAAACCCCACACTAATGTGCGATATTCCTTGTAAAATGTATTTTAGGAAATTTATTGTCGTTTGAAAGCAAACCCCTCTAAAACCTAGACTGTCTTGTTAATAAACATAGAACAAAATACGCTAAGGTTTAAGTTGTTATTAAAGTAAACCATTGTTTTTTTTATTATTGAACCAGGCGTTGCTTTGCAGAAATTCTTTCTTTCTTTCTTTAATTCTTTATTGTACACAAAAATTAAAAAAAAAAACAAGTAAATATGTAAAATTATACAAAAGGCGAGCTTATCTCTAAAAGATATTTCTTCCAGCAAACCCAAAATAGTGAGAATGCATAAAATAAATTATGAAAGATATAAAATAAGTTGTGACAAGAGGTCTTCCAAATGAAACAGAATGTGACAATCCTAACTAACGTTCCCACCAACCATCAACGCGACCAGACCATTGTGACATAGACTATAATACAAGTTTTAGCATTGGAGTATGTTAGTCTACATTTATTAATGAGAAGGAGACAGTATTATTTATAGCTTTTGATTGCCTCGTTGGTCGAGGGGCTAGCGTACACGCATAATATCTACAGCCGAATTCGACAAATTCAAAACGTTCCACCTCTTTCCTTTTTCATTAGAAATGAAGGCACACACTTGAAATTACGCGTAGTTTAGTACGTGCTCAGCAAAATTACCACCAAAGTCAGTTTTACTCTTACTTTAGTCTATATTTATTAATAAGAAGTATAGTGAATAGGAAAAGGGTTTATTTTAGGAATAAATACACATTTCATCTTAAATAGGTACTACGGCAGACCTTTATGTATGCCGACGAATTTGCATACAACCAATTTTTATTTGTAATCTTCATCATCATGTTGTAACCGACTTAATGACAAATTATTAAAACGGTCTTAAAGCATCTACCAGACGCGACGGTAATAAACCCCAAACCCCAATCACGTCTTCCACAAAGTTTAGGGTGAAGGCGGTGGAAACTTTAAAACAAATCAAAATTTGGATTTAATTTACGTTCCACACGGATGCAAACCAATATTTTTTGCTCGAGGCCTAACATCTAGACCTCAGGTTGGCAACGCACCATTAACACCTTTGGTGTCTCTAGGCGAATCAGGAAATCTGCCTGCTTGTTTGCCTTCCTATAACATAAAAAAAAGATTACAACCAATGTTTAATCCGTGTGGAATCCCCATTAACGATACTTTTGTTATCATGAATCCATATGATCCATATAATAATAAATAATAATAAATATCCCTGGACTAGTCACACAAATTGAATCTAACCCCAAAGTAAGCAAATTATATGCTTGTGTTATGGGTGTTAGTCAACGATACTATTACATAGAATTACTTAAATAGATACCAGAATAAATTTAATAAACACCCAGACCCGGAAATGCAGACATCTAAATGTTCATCACACAAATGCCTGCCCCCGTCGTCAATCGAACCCGAGCCTCGCGATTCGTCGATGCAGTTAGGCGAGTACGCTAGCCACTCGACCAACGAGGCGGTCAAATATGAAAGTACATATTCCTTAACTCTTGCAGGAAAAGCTATGCTACGTAGTAGAAGATTATAACAACAAAACAACATTGGAGGAGGCTAGTAAAGAAAAGATACAATATGTACTTCCTGATGGTCAAAATATTCACATCCCCACACTAACCTGTTTCCAATGTCCAGAACTACTCTTCCAACCATCGCTTCTTCACCTCCACCACCCAAGCACAGTCGATGTGATATGTTCAAGTATATCCAAATGTGATTTTGATTACAAGAATATGTTTTACAATAACATAGTACTATCGGGTGGTAGTACCTTATTTAAAAAGCTACCGAAAAGATTGAATTACGAAATAAAAAAACGTATAATTGATATGCCCAACGTTACTACTTCAGTTGAAGCGATGCCTTCTCGACAGATAGCTGCTTGGGCTGGTGGATCTATTTTTGCATCTATGAGTGCCACAAAGGGGTTTTGGATGAGCAGAGAAGAGTATGAAGATGCAGGCTCACAAAGGGTTAATTATAAGTTTTATTAATTTAACAGTGTTTTAAATTCTTTATTCATGTACCCCATTGACAATATCCCTGTGTTGGTCTGAGTCCGTTGTGTACAAGACCATGTGCCTTCTTGTACCTAGCAGGGAGTCAGATACGAAGGCAAACACAACAATAAGGCCACTAATGGTATAGTATCGTTCTGCAACTCGTCCGAGTAGGGATCCACCGCCATACCTATTCCAGTCGCCATAGTTAGAGTATAGTGCCCGACCTAGAGGTATGCCAGCTGGTAGATAAACCGAACTCACCAGCCACAGGACAGCAATGCAACACCTGTGATATCTATAGACCTAGATCCTCTCTTACTATCAGGAATAATGAGGAGTTAACATAGTACATACTAGTTACAAAATATGTAAAATACTTAATCAGTTAAACTTGTACACGAAGACAAGGCTTACAAATAAGTGATCTGAGCCTTTCTTTTTTAATGTTCGAGGCGTCTAAACATTTTTTTTTGACATTGTTAAAAATGGCAACTTTGTTTATTTCTGCATTGTTGCTAGTTTTTCGCTTCTTTGCCATAAGTTGCTACCAGGAAAGCAGAAGATCTATTACACATATGGACCAAGACAAGGAAAAAAGGAATCAAAAGTCTGTTCGAGGCGTCTAAACTACTTTTTTTGAAAGTGTTAAGTGGATACTTTGTTTATCAATGCGGTGTTTCATTTTTTTTGCTTTTTTTTTATAAGTTGCTACCAGGGAAGCAGAAGATCTATAACACACGTGAACCAAGACTAGGAAAAAAGAAACTAAAAGTCTACATAACTAAAGTATAGAGAACTAAGTCACTCCAGTTACGATATTCTCTGTAATATAAACTGCAATGTGGTGTTAGTTTATGCTATATCATGTCAAGAACATGAATAATTCAAGCTTATAACGAACCGGCCACGCTGTGTAAACTATGTCATTGTACCCACAATTTGGGGACGGAATTAATGGATATTAAAATGTATGTGTGGTAATTTAAGCGCAGCAAAATTACAAACACCAGATTCTAATTTCCTCAGATTTTTTCCCGTGTTGGTCCTTTGCAGCAAAGACCATCTGCCTTCCTACCAGGCAGCTCGTAAAAGGCGAGCATAGGCTTAAAATCACTAGCACCGTGGTGTAGTGAGAGCACTAGGTGGCAGAGTTTCGCAGCGACTCACCCGGATTGATACCACCGCCTTACCTATTCCTGTCGCCATAACGTCAGTGCTCGTCGTTGACGTGTTTTGGTTCTTAGGGTAAGATAACCTCTTACTTTTGCTCGAGGCCTAACATCCCGGCCTCGGGTTGGCAAGGCACCATAACCACCTTTGGTATCTATAGGCGACGTGATTTTCAGTGACCAGGAAATTCCTCTGCTTGTTTTCCTTCCAATATCATAAAAATAATAATTTTATAACCTCGAGATTCACAAAACAATTTAAGCGCTAAAGCTTCAAGGAACTTAAAAATTTTTTTAAAAACTAAAAAGTACTCCTATTTTATTACCGTCATTTACATAAAATGATTTTAGCGCGGTTAAACTGCAAAAACCTATTCTAAAACCAGATGTGTTAAATTTGTATGGACTAAGGTAAATCCACCTTTTATTGACCCATCGCAAATGTGTAGGTATCACCGACCCAATCAACTAATTTTATTTATTTTATTATTCCAAAATCATTGTCACTTCAAATTTATATAGAGTAAGGTAAATGCACCTTTTATTGACCCATCGCAAATCTGCAGGCATCACCGACGCAACTTACGCAATTACTTTCTTCGTAAGAAAAACAAAATACTTCATTTGTCAAATATACTTATTACTACTATGCCGCCTTTTATGAAATCTACATACTAAATTGTTTTAAACCCTGAGGGAAAAAGAGAAGTGTTACATGTTTGATGTGTCTGTGGCATCATTACTCCTCAATGACTGGATCGTTATCGATGCTGATTTTTGTGTGAAAGCTGATGTTATTGAGATGGTTCTTAACATTATCACGGATAGGTTTTGTCGGCGATATTGTTTTTTCTTCATTTTCTAATTACTGTGAAACATAATATTCGTAATTATTTGTTTTGTCTGAAAAAAGACGTACTTTTAATTATTAACGCATTATACATTATTTGAGTTTGAAAATCCTAAAAGACATTTTCATAACACTGATAAATTCATGAGTTTGTTGAAAACAACTATTAATATCTTCATTTTTTAAATAAAATTACGTGGCCTGGGATTGGATACGTGCTGGATATGGCTTGCCACCTATCACTTTGTGAGACTTAGTGTCTTCGGCTAGTCGTGAGTGCCCTGGTTATACCTTTGCCAACCTCTTCAGGAATATGGGCGTGTACATAACTTGAAACAAATCAAAAACAAAATATGAAAATTGTTAGAAATATCAGAAACACAAAGGCTTCAAATATGTTTGACGGTATCAATGGCAAAACTTGGGAGGATTAAACAAACCTTTACCTTTTCTATCCTTACATGAGTAGTACTTCAGGGTATTACGAAACAACGTCTGCTCTTCGTAGAGGAAAAGAAATTTAAACCATTTCTCCAGAAATGAGGTTGAGTCTTTCATTTGCTAAGTCGGGTCACGTTACTTGCCGAAACGAAGTAAATATTTTATAGAACCGTGAAATAGTCTTATCAAATGCTATATCTTCTATTTACATACACTCAGACACCTTTCGGAAATCAGAATAATACCTAAGCGCAATAAAACTGCAAATAAATGATTTTAATTTTATTACCACATCATCAAGGTATACAAAACAATTAACAATTAAATATAACTCAAAAACCATTTGGCAAATCTTGATTAAACTTATCACAAATCATAACCTACCTTACTTAATAAAATTGATCAAAAACCATTGATTATTGTTGACAGTGTTGGCGTTACTAAAACACAAAAC
This sequence comes from Calephelis nemesis, assembly GCA_002245505.1. Classification (NCBI taxonomy): domain Eukaryota; kingdom Metazoa; phylum Arthropoda; class Insecta; order Lepidoptera; family Riodinidae; genus Calephelis; species Calephelis nemesis. Next base: position 1,078,303 of record NJDD01000718.1, on the reverse strand, counting down.
GGACATACAGAAAAAAGATAACATCCTGCTTTTTAAAGTCGGTCAAAATAGGCTACATATTTACGAAATATTACAAAAGTTAATGTACCTACTTACACAGCAAACAAACATCGAACTCTCTTAATGGTTCTGTGGTCTTGCGGGACACATGTTGGACTTGACTGCGTGAGGTCCCGGGTTCTATTCCCGGGTCGCGTAACAAATAGAAAATCTGGTTTTTCCAATTCTCTAATAAAAACGTTGCTCAGGATTTGGATATATGCCCGGTTGGTGATAGGCTTGCCAACTATCACATTGTGGGAATAAGTGCTTTCGGTTAGTCGTGGTTGTGGCTCTGCCTAACTCTTCGGGAATGTGAGCGTGAAGACACTTTTTTTTTGAAAAAAAAAACACCTCAGACATAAATGATGTACCAGCATAAACATTAAAAAGGAAATGAAAATTTTGCCACTAGATTTGAATACTCAGAAGCTCAAATGGCAATATAAATGGCAATAGCATTAGTCAGACTGAGACGAAAATGTGCAGGTTAAAACTTTGCTTTAAAATTTGTAAAAATTTACCACAAGCACAAAGCTAGTACTAAAATTAAAATATCTTCATATTTTGTATGAAAAACTAATTTTCTACATAAATATCCTTTCACGTCGCTGAAATTTCACTGTGGAAATTTTAGTAAAATTTCAAAATGTAAAATTTTCTAAAAGGACTTTAATGGCATTCTCACTTGAAGAACGCTTAGAGCTTTAAAAGGATACCGTCATCATATATATTATAAAAGTTTTAAAAGTGTGTGTATATAACTCAAAAATGTCCTTTGTGTAAGTTACTAGAAAGGTAGCGGGCTATTATTACCTTATACCATAAAATTGATTATTTAATCACAGTGAAACCATTAAATTCAGAATTAAAATTAAAAGAAATATGAAATTAAATTATTACCGATGTTGGTGAAACTGGGTTGAGTCCAATTGCTGTGATATCAGACCAAGGAGCTTCGTTTTAGTCTGCTTTCAGAATTTTAATTTTATATCAATTTTTTTTCTGAAAAAGTTCCTTACTTTTTATAACATACAATGTTAGCTTCTTGCTCTGTTTTTAAAGTTTTTTGTCGGCACTTTTTTTGAATGGGTAAAAACTTCTAAACTCGCTTCAGGACACGTGACCTAATTCGTAAGACAAAAATTCATAAGACAGCGCTGAGCGTTTGCGGGAACGTTCGTGTTGTCATGTTTGTGTGCGATAGCGCAATAAATGAACATTGTATTCTACCTTATAAACGATAGTCTTTTCATACTGATAATTAAAGCAATTCGTGCCAAATTATTCTCTAACCATTCCAAAATATCAAAAACACACAACGTTAATATTCAAATTTTCACTTCTGTCGTTCTTTTTTAAATACATAGTAACCTATATATGATCACAAATAAGGAATCCGTTTTTAGTGTTACACGAAAACACTCGCCGTTTTAATATAAACCATTTAAACCCTCTTTAAACACACAATTTATTGCAGTGTCTAAAATTGGATTCTCAACCTATAACATGCTCACATATTATTCACGTGCAGCATGTTATTGGTCAGATGACAATTAAAAAAGTGTTTAACTAAACACACATCTAATTTTTTTTATGGTGAGGCGGTATATCTAAGTTATGTACATTGTATTGTCTTGGCACGGCCAGCAACTTGTCTTAACCGCTACCACTTCCTAAATTATCCTTGCCGACAAACCGTTAACAAAAGGGTCGTGTTCCGATATGTCTAACTACTAGAAAATTGATTTGCTTGCTTTCCGCCCTTTGTAAAAAGGTGAATTAGAAAACATTAACTACGAAGATGAGGTCAACAGTAATAAAGCTCAATGTAACTTGGTTTAATCAATCATCCCTTAATCAGAAAGGGCTCTCCCGTTCCCGACCTGCAATATATAGATAGCACGTCATCAAAGTCGAACCCTGGAATGGTATGCGAGTTGATGTACGAATTGTATTTAGAAACGAAATAGAATCGCCGAGTTTTCTTTTAATATATACAAGATATATCTTATGACTAACCGTATTGCACGTGTGTACTTCTGTGTGTGTGGTTGTGTGGGTGAGAGAGAGAGAGAGAAAGTGAGTAATAGGTAAGTGTACGTGTGTTTCTTTTACAAACATTGATTTATAAAAGCACATAGATGTTCTTGGATGGTACTTTACTTTACTTTAAAAGTACTTTTTTGTATGTACTATACTATCCGGCCCGGCGAAATTTGTATTACTTGTAATTAATAGCTGAGAACAGTTAGTACGAAAAAAATAAGAATTGTTTTTCCTGTTATCCCTGAAAATTTTCCCGCTTTTCTCTTTACGAAAACCTTCTAACAATACCTAAAACAGCAAAAAGAGAATAAGAAAACTTGATCCATTTGTTCAGGCTTGATGCAACGGCCAAGGGAAATGAGAAATCATTTTTATATTTAACTAGCTGTTCCCGGCGAACTTCGTTCCGCCCGTTCAGTTTGTATAAGAAAAATTAAAATGTTGTTTTTCCCAGTTTCATCACAATTGAACAGGATAAAAAGTATCCTATGTCTTTCTCCTGGTTTTAAGTTACCTCCCTACCAATTTTCAGCCTAATCGGTGTAGCCGTTCTTGAGTTATAAATAGTGTAACTAACACCACTTTCTTTTATATATATAGAAGATAAAGATTGTAAAATATGGAAAAAAGACAAGCGCACGGAGTTGCTTTCTCCGGATCTTTTCTGTGTTTGGCAGCGTTTCAATCCGGTGGTAGATTTTGGAATTATGTAGACCACCACAAGAGACTTTTACCTTTCATTTACATATTAATTAATTTTCGATTTTTATTATCTTAATATACATAAACCTCCTGTCACGATGTTTGTCCGCGATGGACTCCTAACTACTTAACCGATTTCAATGAAATTCGCAAAACCGTGTGCATTTTGACCCAACTTGAGATATAGGATAGCTTACATCTCAATTTTATGATAAAATAAATATATATATATATGTTATGTATATATACTTAAGATAAACAATAATCTCTACATAGCAATAAACGAAGTCGCTTCGTCTGTCCCTATGTTCCTTTGTATGCTGAAATCTTTAAAACTACGCAACGGATTTTAATGCGGTTTTTTTCTATAGTAATGTTATAAAGACAAATGTTTGATTTTTTGTTTGTTTGAAACGAATGGACTCCGAAACTACTGGACCGATTTCAAAAATTCTTTCACCTGTAGAATTTCACATTATTCCTGAGTAACAAAGTCTTCATCTTCTCAAGTCTTCAAAGTTTCATCAAAATCGGTGGAGCAGAAACCAAGTTACGCAGGCAAAGCTGCGTGAAACTGCTAGTAACAAATAAAGTGATTGAAGAGGAAGGTTTATATGTATATTTTATACCCGTAAGAAGCCGGGGCGGGCCGCTAGTAATATATAATTAAGACAGGACAGCGTCGGTCGTCTCAGCTCGTACTACGGGTGGTTATCAACGGTAGGAGGTATTTTTTGTGTAGAATTTTTTTCTCTACAACTTTTACTCGAAACTTTTTTTTCTATTTCCTACCGTTATTAAGTTATTTAAAAAAAAGGCATTTTTCAACCCTTTTTTTATTTTTTTCATCCCTTTCTCCTTAATTTTAATCAAAATTTCTTTCATAATATCATGATTTAAGTATTAATGAACACATTTTTACTCATTGCGCCAACTCTGGTCAGATCATGGTTTCATGTAACTTTTTACTGGACTATATGTACAAAAATATGTCACATAACAGGAGTACGTTCCCAAAATGGGACTAGTTTCCCAATTCTAAAGGGTAAGGCACGTAATTACCTAGATTTACAAACAGATGGTGTAGATATTCAATACTGCTTGTTCGAAACAAGGACCATGATAATATTGTTTATCGATTTCTCACAAAATTATACGGTTGCTGCGGCACCAGAAATAGTTTGTCGACGGATTTGACAAGACCGTCCCAATTTTAAAGGAAGCTCTTGTCTTATGCTGGTTGAAGTCTTATAGCGATATCAAATATCTATTTGTTTTACTAAAAGCTTACAGTTAGAACTTTTGGCATCACTGGTATCAACTGTTCAACTTTCAAAAGTAACAAAAACTTTCGAAAACTCATTCAGATTTTTTATGTGTCATTGTCTTATACAACGAATAAGCTTATGACTTTCCTTATGGTAAGTGACAACCGCGGACTAAAGACATTTGTTACAGGTGCGGTGCATGCGAATGTGGATGGATGTAGGCACCCGGGGAGACGAAGGTTGACATTCAACGATAAGATCACCTGGATATTATCCGAGGGTGGTGTCAAGAGTCACCGAAACCGGCGTATTTGTATAAAAAAGGTAATTAATGTGAAAGAAGCCAGATAGGTTAGTCAGGATCGTGAGGTCTGGCACTCGATACTCTCTGCCTACCAACAACCAAACGAGGGTTTTTGGATATTAACAACATTCAAGTATAAAACCTATACAGTTGAAACTTTATCCGTCTTATTACTCGTAATAAACACGGAGTAAAGTACTCCAAGGTTCAACCTGGTATTTTAGTATTTAATAAGAGGGTATATACGTTACTAATTCTTGACATACATGACCGCCTCATTAGTAGAGATATTAGCGTACACGCATAACTCTACCGCAAGGCTCTAGTTCGATATCCGACGAGAGCAGTTATTTTTGTGATGAACATCTAGACTTCTGCATCCTTGACTAATACCCATAACACAAACATACAATTTGCTTACTTTGGGGTTATCTTCAATTTGTGTAACTGTCCAGATGTTTATTATTATTCCATCCTGAAAACTATTCACCTAATGTAATCCGAACCCTAGTCATGAAAGTTCAAAAAAGGACGAATCGCTTCAATTAAAGGTAGTTAGGTAGTGGTCGCCCTTCGCTTTGCGACGACAGTCTTGTGCTCTAGATATACCTATTATACCTATCTAACATACTTAGTTTTAAGAAGCCACTTAAACTTGGCATTACATTCATCAGAAATTCTATTTAATTTAATCAGTTTTGTTTGTTTTAATATTTGTTGCATTTTAAAGGCTCTGGGCATTATTCAAAAAACCTAAAATATTCAGATAAATCGACCACCTGGCCACCCCACATGGTAAAACATCGGCATATTAATGTATCCGGGGAGTTTTGTGAATAAATTTCCAATTATAATATTATATTGTTATTGGTACGTAGCTATCTTATGGTTTAGTGTTATATCTATGTACAAGTCCACCGACTTCAATATATACTGAATTGTGATTGCCGCATGTTCGAAATTTTTAAACGTTCCATCAAACTTGGCACTCGAAAAGAAGTCTACCGGTGTACCACATCTCTATATTATTGGATGTTTTAAAGTGTTATTATCTAGTTGCACTGTTCCGCAAGTTGCGCGTCACACAATTAGAAATATGTAATACAAACAGAAAGATCGCTACGTTACAAAGTACCGAACTGTACGAAGTGATGTTTGAAGTTATGTGTAATGATTGTAATACTTTGTCTACTTGTGTGATATGTGATGGTACATCACCTTTCCGCATCACTCACCTACTAAACGCATCACCTACTAATGTCTTGTGAGTAAAGATGGTTGCTGAATGGGATACAGCTGGAATCGGTCTTTGAAATATTAAGAAGAGTTTTGGCGCCATCGTGAACCGACCGGCGACACTTTTTTTTATGATATTGGAAGGCAGCAAGCAGATGGATTTCCTGATGTTAAGAAATTCACGCCGTCTGTAGACACCAAAGGTTGTAATGGAGCGTTGCCAACCTGAGGCCGGGATGTTAGGGCTCGAGCAAAAGTAAGTTAAGTTAAGGCTGACTTACCCTCCGAATTGGAATATCAAGCAAAATAATATTTTAAGAAAATGTTTTCACAATAGTGTTGATGAAAACGTTGGTGCGATAAAGTATTTTGTAACAAGTTCAACACACTCGGTAAATAATTTTCATTTAAATTTCTTGAACCCTGCTGTTGCGAGCTGTAATTTAATTCATTACATCATATTTTGGTTAACAACAAATTTCCTCCAAATTGTAATTGTTACGTAATGCGGTTAATTCGGTATAGCTTCTGTAATCAAGTGGTTCAGTGTTGACATTAATGGCATGAGGTCTCGGCTCCGATCAGTTCGGGCAACTTATAATGTGTTTTTACAATAATCTACTATTCTAGTTTTATTTTCATGATATCGGAAGGCAAACACGCAGACGGATTTCCCGATGATAAGAAATTCACACCGCCTAGAGGCACGTCACCTGTGCTAAAATTTTCATAATTTGTAAAGAAATAAAAAAAAAAAAAAGAAAAAAGTTCAAAATTGACAATGACCAACATATTTTTTTGTGATTTTGTTGGTGGCGATGTCATGGCGTTTTTGTGTCTGTGTTGCGATAGTGTTTCGGTATGACTGGATATTTTATATTTCAGAGTTGGAATGAAATAAAAATGTTTATTATTACCTGATCTAGGTATACACAAAAATGCGCATTACTAAATATCTATATAATGTATATCTGGAAAAAAATTCAAGATTTAGCGTGGTCATTTAGAGGATCCGGAGACAGAAATTCATCGGGTTTGTCTTTTTTTCCATATATATTTTACAATCTTTATCTACATGCATATATGAATATGAATCTCCATTCCGCAGTAGTCACCACATCACGCCTGAATGGATGGACAACTTTTTATTTTGTTGTGTTGGTTATTGTCAGGAGAAGGACCATAGGAAAATATCAGGGAAAACATTATAACGCTAAATGCTAAAGGTGCTAACAGTGTATAGGACACTGTTAGCACCTTTACAAGCGAAGAATCAACTTGTCATCTAGTACGAGTATCAAAAAAATTGTGAATGATATGGAACATATAAGGACCTATTATTATATCCTCGGGAAGTCTAAGTTTGAAGCGAACTACTAGTTATATCGTCAGTGATTCCATCCATATACTTATTTACCAACCTTTTGAAAATGGTTCGGACTATTTGCAGGTGCTAGATTCAGTATGATAAATATTTATCAAAATAATATAGAATAGTCTTCTCTTATACATACAATTGTTGTTCGTTAGTCTCACTAAAAATCAAGAAATGCTTTATCGATTTGTCTGATTTTGCTCTTGAATTTTTAGTGGAAGTCTAAGGAAGGTTAAAGAGGAAAAACTGTGAGAAAACTAGGAAAAACAATATTTTAATTTTTTTCATACAAACAGAACGGGTGCCAACGAAGTTTGCCGGGTATTCTATTAAAAAATATTTTTAACCCCATCACTTTTACACTTAACACTAAAAGTTTATTTATTTACAAACATTTTTCCTTGTAGCTACAAACCAAAGAGAAATTGAAGTAAAACTGAATATCTCATTCAACGCATTACTAAACAGAAAAGGCATGCCTTCATCCCGAAGAAGAGAACCGCTAACGAGGCCAGCTGGCGATACCCATTTAAATCCCGATAGACAGTTTTATTTCTTTTATCTTTATAAATTCAACGAATTTCTGCACATATATCACTTTGAAAACAGCTAAACTTCGGTTTGAGGAATTAAATTTTGTTTGTAAGATAAACTGTGTGGCAGTGTATCCAATACTTGTTAACTTTAGTTCGTTAAAAACATATTTATAAAAAACATACATTTTTTATCAGTGTATATAAAAATGCCTAACCGAACGGATCAACTTTGCTAATTCTTTTTGTTTTGTGGTTTATTGCTCAGAGATTGATATTATACAAAAGGGGTAAAATTAAGGGAGAAACCTGAAAAAGCATTATCTATATACAAACTGTTTGTAGCTGTTAATCTCAAGCGATACGAAGTTCACCGATCCGGCTAGTTGCTTTGTAAAATCAATAATCGGTGGCACTAATCCGGGCTTGTCGCTGCAAAACACTTAACACCTACTCAGACCACAAGGTCGCTCGCTATGCTCGCCTTTTATTAGCTGCCTGGGTATGGTATAGAAAAAAAACATTACAATTAAAGAAAATCAAAGAAACAAAAACAAAAGTCAAGGAAAAAAAATTTTCTTCCATAAATTTAGCGTTACTTTTACAGTTTACTCGGCGCAAGCAACAAAATATATCGATAAAAATATTTCGGTTTAGCAAAAGATCCTAAAGATACTGACCATAATTATCTCATTTTTTAGATTGTTGTTAAGTAAGTTAAGTAAGATCCTAAAGATACTGACCATAATTATCTCATTTTTTAGATCCTTGATAAGTAAGTGACATTAAATTTAATCTAACCTTTCAAGATGAATGAAAAACAGTTCTGTTGCTTAGATAAAAAGAAAGCTAAAAAAACGTGTTAAAGTTATTAAAGTATAGTTTTTAAAGTGTCAACAATAAAAGAACAACATAATCATAGTACGTATAGTCTGCTTCAATTTTATTATACTAGCTATTTGGTGCTATGAAGATGTCAAAGGCTTTTGTATAATAACTTCAGCTCAGATTAAATTACAGCAGCGATGAACACGAGAACAGGAAAATGCATTGTAATAATAAAATGTCCGCTATGAAAACCTTTTGTCATTTCTCTTTATTAGTATATATCCTTTATATCCTACAAATAATTTTTCCTTATTTAATTTTCATAAACGGAAATTCAACGAATTTCATATAAAAAAAATAATTTCATATTAAGGCCCATACTCAGTCAGCCAGAAGAGCCAATCAACGCACTCCCTCGTTCCATGATTACTATGAAATATTACGCTCTAAAGTAAACGTCTTAAGCGACAAATCACTATTTTTGACACTATAATAGTAATTTGAAAAAAGTATAAAAACTGAAAGACTTATTTTTTAGGTAGGTATAGTAATTATCTATGTTTATGTTAAATCTAGTGTCGATATTTTTACAATTGAAGTAGACAGTTGGGTTTTGGTTTCAAAAAAGGGTTAAGTTTTTGATTTTTTTCTATCGAGCAAAGTGAAATGAATCGTGTTTTGGAAACACTAGTCTTATAAAGCATGTTAATGTTAATCTTGTGTATTTTTGTCGCCAAGATCCATAATTGCTTTGTATGAAAAAAACATTACACTGCTGACGTATTTTAGCGTATATGGCTCCTTAATGGTGTAAATATAAAAGTATGTCTCTCTATTACGCATCCAAGGCTATACCATTTGAACGATTTGATGAAATTTAATATGCATACAGTTAAAGAAACAGAGACACAAAATTAATTTTGGGTAATGGGTAAACTGCTATTAAGAATAGTAATAATATTAATATTTATAATAGCAAGAATATCAATAACCACACTACAACAAAATCGCCTCTGTGGTCTAACGGTTCAGTTGTTGGACTTGACTGCTTGACGTCCCGGGTTCGACACGGGTCGGGCAACAAAAAGAAAATTGGATTTTTCTAATTTTCTAATAAAAAAAAAACGTTGCTCGGGATTGAAAATGTGCCCGGTTGGCGATAGACTTGTCACCTATCACATTGTGGGACTTAGTGTCTTCGACTAGTCGTGAGTGCCCTGGTTGCGCCTGTGCCTTTCTCTTCAAGGATATGGGCGTGAAGATACTTTTTTTTACATACAAATACTTAGTACATACAAATTATTGTATATCATTATAATATATGTAAGAAATTGCATTTTGTAATAAGACAGCCGGTTGTACTTTTAAGATCCTAGTATATTTCTCTTGTTAATGGTGAACAATAAAGAACATTTGCATTCGTATTAACAAAGTATATAGTTTAAACCAGGGGTGGGCAAATTACGGCCCGCGGGCCGGACCCGGCCCTTGAGAGGTTTTAATCCGGCCCGCCGATGATTTTTTTTAGAAAAAATATGAACCTCCTTAAAAAAATAATGGTCGAAATGTTAAAAAACTATAGAAATTTAAACAATTAAGATAATAAATCGATATTCCCTACCCCGTAAGGGACTTGGCGTGAATATATGTATGTATGTATGTATGTATGAATCGATACTTCAAACATATATATTGCGTATTTCATATATTAAGACTTCATAAATCGATTTTATTTTAATAAAGAATTGTAAAATAATAAAAAAATGCCTTTTGTTATCTTTATACAACCTTTTATTATCGTAATATTTACTGCTATTTTTTGGTGTCTTAATAAACCGGCCCGCCTCAAGATTACTTATAATTTACTGGCCCGCCGCTAGATTTTTTTTAATAATACGGCCCACGGTCACAAGAATTTGCCCACCCCTGGTATATAGTAACTTAAAATGTATTTATTCTATTTGTTTATTCTTTTACGTATTTATTTTATGATATCCTATTTTTAAAAATTTACTAATTTGTGTTGTTATTTTTACTAGGTTTATTAACCAGAAAACTGCATAAAACTTTGTATTTTATGATGATTATTATTACAAACAAATGTGATTTTATTTTTAACTAACTGTTCCAGCGATTTTTGTTCCACGCGTTTATTTTGTATAGACAAAATTGAAATGTTGTTTGTTCTAGTGTCCTCGCAGTCGAACCAAATAAAAAAGGTTCAAGATTGCCTCCTCATCAATTTTCAGCCAAATTGGTTTAGCCGTTCTCGAGTTACAAGTAATAACTAACACGAATTTCCTTTATATACGAGTGTATAGATTATTAAAAAAAAAGAAATAACAGAAACAGTTTTAAGTTTTATGTGAACTTTCTAAACCTTAGTTTCAAATATATACTTCGAAAAAAGTATATGATAATAAATAATTTACCCTGGATAAGTTACACAAATTGAATGTAACCCCAAAGTAAGCAAATTGTATGCTTGTGGTACGGGTGACAACGATTCTAATAAATGAAAATAGTTGAATAGGTACCAGAATAAGTTACCCCCAGACCCGGAAATGCAGAAAGCTACATGTTCATTACACAAATGTCTGCCCCCGTCGGAATTGAACCCGAACCTCGCGGTTGTCGAACCGTCGGTGTAGTTAGGCGTGTGCGCTAGTCACTCGACCAATGAGACGAACAAATGCATATAAGTTGTTTATGTGTCTGTCTGATAAGTTTGTATATTTCTAAGAAAAAGTTTAGATTTTTTTTTTATATTTGATAGAAGTTTACTACAGGGATATGTAAATACAACTCTTGTCTTGTACCACTTTAAAATAAATCACGCTACCATCCCGAATATTCTCAAAAAGATGCAACATTGTTTTTTCATTTTTTTACCTTAGGGCAAAGTCATAGTCACACTCACAATCACACACACACATACACACACACATACATCCACAAAAGGCATAAACATACTTACGCACACTCACATACACACACACACATCAATCACATTCCCAATCCGTAAAAATGTTACACTAATCACATTGCCCAAAACTTAAAAATAGAGTCAAATATGCCAGGTTTCTGCAGTATGTGGTTTTATGGTCGTTGTACTCGTAACATGTCGTTGTAATTTTCTGAACTGCGACGATTTGCAGCCCGATTCATTCAAACTGCCGCTTATTTACGTCGCTTTTGTACAGAGGCGACACGTGTAACCTGTATGGTGGACGGACAATGAATACGTTAATTGTACTGTCTTACTCAAAAAGATTTTAATGTTTTTCAAACATTTTGAGCACCCAAAGATCTAGTTATCGGAGTCTTTAGCTTTTTTTATGATAAAAACGAACAAGTATATGGCTTTCCTGATGGTAAGAGACAACAGCTGCCTATAGAAATGTATTTCAGGTGTGTTGCAATACAGTGATAGTGACGATAGGCCTCAACTACAAGTGTACTGATTACCATACCCTCTGGGATAGGTAACACTCCATTACAGGAGATATACCTATTCGGAAAAGCTGGTATACAATACTCCATACCACCATTGGTCTTAGTAATGACCAACGAAAGCTATGCTCTCCTCTTACGAGCTGCCAGACACGAACACAGATCGTATATTTTACAAAGAGGACATAGTCCAATACCGAGAATTTTATTTTTAAGATAGAATTGTTTCTTTCCTTGGTACTTGGTGAAACTTCATTATGATTTTTTTAATATATGACACTTAAAGTGAAACAGTGCAAGTGTTTTCATATATTTAAAAAAATATTTTCCATAAGCAAATAACAATGAAACTAGAAGTAAACTGAAAGTTAAGATTTTATCATCCGATTGAGAAGTAATTTGAATTCCACGACCACCTCGTTGGCTGGTGGGTTAGCGAATAATGCTAAGTCTGCCAGCCAACCACGAGACTCGAGTTCAATTCCTGTGCGGAGCAGAAAAATTAAATGATAATCATTACGTCTGGATCTGAGTGTGTTCATTAAGTTTATTTTGTTATCTTTTTGAGTATATTTTACGAATTATAATTCTTAAACACATTGACCTAAAAAACTTGGTCAGGACTCTTTGCAGAATAGATTATCAGCCTTCCTTCCAGGCAACTCCTAAAAGGCAAATATCGGCTTACCTTCATTAACACCGTGTAATCTGACAAGGTGGTAGAGTTTCGCAGTGACTAGCTCAGATTGGTACCACCGTCTTACCTATTCCCGCCGCCATAACAGCAGCGCTTGCTTTCGACGTATTCCGGTTTGGAGGGTAAGGCAGCAGATAAATTTACTTTTGCTTGAGGCCTAACATCCTCCAAGGTTGGCAACGCACCATTACCAGCAGGACATCCGTCGGCTTTTTTGCCTTCCGATAACATTAAAAGCAAGCTAGCTGACTTTGGGGTTAGATCCAATTTGTATAATTTTTCCAAAATTATTTATTTACCTATATCTAGAATTCTAATGGAACTACAGAAAACTTACTTAGGCAAGAGTCTTAATTGTAATTTATTCACTCCTTACATACCTAAGAGTAACGCTTGTTTCTTTTCAACAGGAAGTCCACCCTAAGTATGCGAATTTTTCTAATGTAGATGTAACCGTAGACCTCGACGTAGAGTTTGAAGTAGACGTAGGCGTAAACATAGATGTAGAGTTAGTAATAGACTTAGATGTCAGTGACGTAGAGTTTGATGTAGACATAGATAAAACCTTGTAACATAGACATAGATCTTTCCCGTGTTGTTCCGAGCTTCTTTGCAGAATAGACTTCTGCTAGACAATAGACATTCCTGCCAGGCAGATCGTAAAAGGCGAGCATAGCTTAACAGTCCCTAACACCGTCACATATGACTAGGTGGTAGAGTTAGCAGTGACTCACCCAGATTAGTACCACCGCCTTACCTATTCCTGCCGCCATGATGTCATGACATGTTCCGGTTCGGAGGGTAAGGTCGCTGGTAAACTTACTTTTGCTCGATCCCTAACATCCCATTCTCAGGTTGGCAACGCACCATTACCACCTTTGGTGTCTCTAGGCGCGGGAATTTCTTTCCATCAGCAAATCCGTCTGCTTGTTTGCCTTCCAATATCATAAAGA
>NJDD01000718.1:1016461-1046495 GCA_002245505.1 Calephelis nemesis | reverse complement strand
CACACACACACACACACACACACACACACACACACACACACACACACACACACACACACACACACACACACAAATATACACTTTAAATATGTCACGCTCTTCTTTTCCATCGGGCGTTAAAAAGTGTCCAAACAATCTTTCCCAAATATTTATATGGAGGACCTTCAATACATTCGGTAAATATTTATTCAGTAATGCGAATTTATCTGAATAATGTTTGAGAATATCAAAAGAAAAATGTATAAAAAATGAATAAAGAAAATAAGGACATTTTCTGCGCTTTCTGCCGCTCTTTATCAATCTTAGTGAAGAATGCAGTGTTGTGGCTGGTTTCACAGATTTACGGGGGACGGACTCGTTTGTAGTATTATTAAAAGTAATTTATTTTATAAAATAACATACATACGAGCAAGAGACATCTTAATTATTGTTATCAGTTGCCAATTGTGAAAACGGTTTCATCGAATTGATTTCGCGAGTTTCAGCGTACTGATGCGTGTGTGTGTTTTATGAAACATACTGAATATCGCCTCTGTAGTCTAGCGGTCCGGGTGTTGGACTTGACTGCATGAAGTTCCGGGTTCGAATCCCGGGTCGGCCAACAAAAAGAAAATTGGATTTTTCCAATTTTCTAATAAAAAATAATGTTGGTCGAGATTGGAAATGTGCCCGGTTGGCGATAGGCTTGCCACCTATCACATTGTGGGACTTAGTGTCTTCGGCTAGTCGTGGGTGTCCTGGTTGTGCCTCTGCCTACCTCTTCGGGGATATGTTCATGAAGATACTTTTTACTGAATATAGTTACTATGTGACTATATTCCGTATATTTATTGTGGACATTAGTGTTAAAGAACAATTTGATTATTTACGTTTTTACAACAAAACATAAAAACCGTCATAACACTAAACTCGTCTTTTACGAGCTGCCTGACAAAGAGACAGATAGTTTATTTTATACAGGAGATCCGGACTAAAGACTAAAACTGTGGAAACTGACTGACAAAACAAAGATACATTAAAAAAGTAACAAAAGTTTGCATAAAAATGTAATAACCCTAGTGCTTGCTAGTAGAATAAATTAGTAATTAAGATTGCTGAAGAGGTTTGGGTACCTACAAGAAAAAAAATGGTAGCAGTTTTTTGGTGTTCATTGAAATTCTTGTACATATTAAGTAAAATCAATTTTGTAAGCATGCTAGTAAAGAAGGCAAAGTAATCATGAAAAAATAGTAGTACATCGTGCATAAGGTGGCCACCGCTTTACCTAAAACCTTTCCATTACTTTCTAGGATGACTTGTGGATATGGCTAGATGCTAACGCCCAATGACAATATAAAAAAGATTGCTAAATTATTCAACTAGAGCAATTAGACTAGACGTAAACCCTATAACGACTCTCAGTGCTAGTGCTGGTTCTTGCCTGGATACCGCTTCCACGGTGGGTACCTGTACTCCATGCATGGAGACTATTCCGATACTGACACCTCCGAAGAACTGTACCTAGTCAAGGCACCATTTATATATAAGTAAAACATCGCTAAGTATTATTTTTATGTTTTCATATTATAATTAAAACCGGCCACGTAAGAAGGTGATGTAAGAAAGAAGTTTCATTGAAAAAAACATATTACGTCTTATACCGTCTAGTATCGATAACGTTGTAATAAAAATAAATTTATAGCATCAGTATCCAATCTAGTACCGGTAATCGTAGTACAGGTAACACCACCGACACTGGTATCTCCAATACCGGCCACTACCGGTTCGCAAAAATAATGTTATTTCAAACTTACCTACGAATGTTTTTGTACCGACGAAACCGGTACGGGCACGGACGGCTCGTATGTATCTCCTATGAATGTTAAACCAACCCGACACGAAATAAAAGAAAAAGGAAACGAAATTGATTTCTAATTTGTTGTAAAACATTATATTTACATTTTGCTTTTTCTTGTACACGTTGGTTAACACAGTTACTAGTACAACACATAAGTATACCTGATGGGTTACTTTGAGTTAGTCTCTGTGATCCTGACTGATTCTGTAAACTTGATAATAATGATAGTTATAATAAAAATAATTCACACAATTGCCTGCCCTCGTCGAAAAACAAACCCGAGCCTTGCAGTTAGTCGATGTAGTTAGGCGTGTACGCTAGTCACTTGACCAACGAGGCGGTCAACTATATTTGAAAACAATTCTCAAATATATTTATTTCTATTAATAACTAAATATAGTTAGCTAATTTTTATTTTCGTATTCTGTCCATAATTAAACATAATTTATAGTATTTGCTCTCTGAAATTTTGTTCTTCTGACTTCGATTCCGGGTCCGACACCGATACATCAAATAAAAAACTCCTAATCCGACTCCGGTTCCGTTAAAATTAGCTTCGTTACATCTCTATTTCAACAGACACTTCAATTTTCATCTTGACGCCATGCAAACGAGGGTTTGTTCGTAAAGAAACTATTGTAATAAAACCATGTCATTACTTTCATGGCATTGTCTGATCTGCAATCAAACTGCTTTTGGTCATTCTGATTGTTTTGTTTTGGAAGGTTGCCAAGAACAAGATTTAATTAAAAAAAATATTTCAAACACGTTGTACATTTTTGACAATAAGCGTTTTGAAGCTAATTTGAATGTAATTCAGTTTTGTTTTTGAAGACACTGAGGAAAAGAAACACTGAAAAGTGGGCATCGTTGGTTGATTTTGAATCAAATTAAGTTCAGAATCAGAATCAGAATAGTCTTTATTCGCCTGAACCATACAAGTGGTATTTGTGTGCGTCGACATTTTTATAAACAACCACCGGATCTGAATCGCGGCCTCACGCTGAGAAGATCCGGCGAAAGAAACTACGCGGGTTTGTCTTTTTTCAATAATAATATTCACAACTTGCTGTCCCGGCGAACTTCGTTCCACCCGTTCTCGAGTTTTAGCGAGAATAACGAACAGCAATTACTAACTAAAACTAAAAACTAGATTAAAGATACAAATTACAATCGGTTTTAACTTAAACAAGGTACAACAAAACACATTACAAATTACAGTGAAAGATTGAAACATTTAAGTTGAAGTTAAATTAGTAAAACATGAATGGTATATAATATACAAGGTTTCTTTGAAAAGACCGGGCAAATTCTATTGATGTTACAAATGCAACACTTTCTGCATTAACTCCTTCTCGCTTCTCTTCTCGCTAAAACTGCTGAACCAATTTTCACTAAATTTGGCACACGAATGGAGGGTAACTTGGATTAACAAAACGTATAGTTATTATCCCAAAAAATGTATCTATGGGAAAATGATTTTCACATTATTCTGGGACTTCATCAACACTTGGTGACAACAGGACCACCATAAGCATGCACTTTCAAATAAAATACAAATTTCAAAATCGATTCGCAAAAAAACCACCTATTTTGGAAAAAAATTAATAAAATGTCGGTCAAAAATTAACTAAACCCGTCGAGACGATAAATTTAACGTCAGAAATATATTCAACGAATCCGGTCAAATATTTTATTACTTACTATCAGCTAAATGTCAATAATTCGCCAGTATTGTGATCATAAAACATACTCGATTTCAATTTCAAACATAGCATGAATAAACCTTGAAGAGTAACCCTCTAGGATTTTGTTAGGAGTGTAACCTCCAGTAATATTACAGTACTAGCTGCCGCCAAAGACTCCGTCCGCGCTGATGTCGGTCTTCGCGGCCTAAGATCCCGGTCTAGGTTTGGCAACGCATTATTGCTATCTTTGGTGTCTTCAGGAGGTATGAATTTCTTACCATCAGAAAATCCGCCTGCTTGTTTGCCTTCCGATATCATAAAAAAACAACGTGTTTTAAATTGTATAGTGGACCATAATGTACTTAAACATTTAACATTTTTTTTCTTAGGTACCTACGTTGGACAACATAACATATTGGATGAATATTTATGTAGAATGTTTAGGAAGCAAAACATTACATACTATAATGCCTCATATGGACCACACTGGGTTTAAGACATAAACAAATATATTAAAGAAATGGTTGCCTGTGAAGTCGGTTTTACGGCCGGAGATTTTACTTGACAACATCATTTTCTCGGTAGAATATTTATTTACATGAATATTATTAAAGAGCGGGAGAGAGACGCAAGGCATTCGCCGCTCCGGCGGGCCTCTCTCTCGTTCGGTGACTCATCGTAACGTTACCGGGCGTTACACTTTTACATGAGTGACTCCGAGCCGCAACCTAATTTAAGACGTTGTCACGTCAATAAAAAGTGTACATAGTTTTAATATATTGGGAGTTAAGTGGCCGTGACATATAAATGTACATTGTACAGGTAAGCTTGTTAAATCTCTAAGGGTTTGTTTTGTGACATTCCATCATACAGTTCTTTTAACTAGTACGGAGGGCAGTAGAAACATAAAAAAAGTACCTGCGTACTTCATGCAAAGTGTACGTTTTCATATATTTCAATTTTATGTATAACCTTATAACTGTTGAACTAGATATATTTGTAACATATTTGAAGTTATACTTCTTTTGGCGCATTAGGAAAAAATGATGAGGGTAAATTTTTACGATGCGCGCGCACACCGTCACGAAAAATCGACATGATGAAGTTAGCTATAGCTATAGATAACATTTTAGTTTTTATTAAATATGAAATAAACTTTATTTAATCAACTCATGCATTATAATAAAACTTTTAATGTTTTAAATACATTTTTTATGGTTAGTGTCATTTTGTCTACAAATGTAAAATAAGGCAAAAGATAAAAATTTTAAAAAGATTTTTATCTTATTACGCCGAAGTAGTATAAGTATAACTTCTAACGCGTGTACATAAGTACACACACAATTTTTTTTTAATAAAAATAAAAAAAATTCAAAACGTAACCTTAAAAACAAAACTTACTGTCACACGTTTACAACGGATATTAAAAGACACAATCTACAATTTGTTTTCCTAACTGTCGGTATTCCACAAGGACAAAGTTATTCCGTAACTTTCCTTGACTTTAGAGCCCAAATTCATGTAGCAAAAGAGACTGGAGCCAATCTCTTTTATAGTCTGAAAAAGCATCAATTGTTACTTTTTATAACCACAGAGAGCGCGAAAAAGTAATCTCGTTGATGTACTCGTATTTGGGTCTCTTCATTTATACTTCATAAAGAGCTTCTCAATTCTATTGTTTGTTTTTTGTATGCTTGTCAAGCGATCACTCTGTTAATTACAAATGGATTTGTTTTTTACATACATATCTTCACGCCAAGTCTTTTACGGGATAGGAGTGTATCGAGTGCCAGACCTCACGATCCTGACAAACCTGTTTGACTTCCTTCACGTTCACTACACTTTTCATACAAATTTGTTTGTTTGATTTGTTTTTTATTTAAGTTTTAGTTCGACTGGTGGTTGTATAGAAGTTGTTTTAAATTTGAAGTAGGTTTTTTGAAGTTAAACTGTAGATAAATAATGTCTTTTTTAATGTAAGATCAACTAAGTTCGCAGATCTTCTGTAGGCAAGAGACAACCGTGGCCTATAGAAATTATAGATGTTATAGGTGCGTCGCTTTCCAGGGGCTACTCTCTTGCGGCTAACCAACCCTCCGGACCGGAGCATGAAAGTCATTAATGCGGCAAAGAAAGCGGGAGATCCCTAACCAGGAAAGTTTCAGAACAGCAGTGGTCTTGTTAGTGATGACTTATATTTTAACCTACGTTGGGCTCATAGGAGCTGCCTGGCAAAAAGGCAGTAGGCAAATTCTTCTCAACAGAGTTACCGAGTAATAGACGTGCTTGACATAACGTCAGAGGACTGCGTAGGGTTAAGCATTTATTCTGGTATCTATATAAGTATTTCTATGGATTAGTATCGTTGACTAACACCCATAACACAAGCATATAATTCGCTTACTTTGGGGTTAGATTCAATTTATGTATTTATGCTGGGACATTTATTTATTATTTACAACCGAATGCTACTAAAACATATTATGGTATTGATATCCAAATTCAAATTATTTCTTTACAGTCACCTTAGGTATTGAAGTAGTAAAGACTATACCTATATTATCCTTAATCTCTAGGTGTGTGTGTGTGTGTGTGTGTGTTAGTGTGTATATGATGACTTGACCGGGGTTATGTATATTGAAGAGCCATCAATTAAATAATATTCATTAGTAAAATCTGATAACTTTAATGCTTAGCTTTGGTTGCTAGGTAGGTATATGAGACAGCGAAAAGAAACAAAAACGTTCGGTATCGGTATGAAGTTATTTTTTGAATTGTAAAAGATTATCTGTTTCTTCATAAGATAAAGATTTAAGGTATCTGTTTACAGATTATTAGACAGAGAAATATTTCAACCAAATGTAAGTTTTTTATTTTAATTGCAGACTAATGTTTTCAAATGAAAATTTTAAGGTATTGGGTACTTTTATAGACCTCAAATACTAACGACACCATGGCTAATGAATTCCTGAAACGTTTCCGCTGCAACAACCATCAGTGCCGTAAATTACGCGATTAGATCCTCGCTACATCTGACTCTCGAATAGGGACGTGCTTCGAATGAAACAAGCTGGAACTTTAACGATGTAATTTGTAAATGTAAACAGGATAGAAGCTTTTCCCTTTTGATAACACTTAACTTTAGAATAGTTAATAATTAAGATATTAATCTAAGCCTTCTTTAGTAAAATTTTGTTTTAAAATATATACACATATATTGTAGAAAAGCATGTAGGTCAGGCGTAGGCGTAAACTAGGTCTCAGGTTCGATTCCCGAGTCCAACAACTCGAAAATGTATTTTTCTATTTCTTAGTAAAAATCAATCGCCTCTGTAGTCTAGCAGTTAGGCGTAGGTCTTAACTTCTTAAGGTCCTGAGTTTGATTTGCACATATATATATGTACGATCTCGAATAACGTTGTTTATGTAAGAAAATTGAGAATATATATATATATATATATAAATGTGTACCCTGTTGGCACTAGGCTTGCCACATATCACATTACGGGACTTAGTGTCTTAGGCTAGTCGTGGTTGCTCTGGATTGTGCCTCTGCCTACGTCTTAGGGGATATGGGCGTGAAGATACATTTTTTTTCGTAATAAAATAATTAAAAAAAAATGTTTTTAACTTCTAAAATTTTATTTTATTCGTAAGATAATAGTTCAAACAACATGCAATTGTGAAGACTAGCGTTGGTCAAACGCTAGGTTTGTTGAAGTACTTACTTCTGCAAATATTCAGTTTGTAGAGATATCGATTTTATATAACTTCATTCCACTTTCATACTTGCTCTGTAAACTGTAATATTATTTTTTAATACTGGCCAGTGCTGGACTTTGTAACTATAAACACTGGCCAGTATTAAAAAATAAATAAGTTCTTTTTCATAGATATTTATAAAAATGTAGAACCAAAATTCCTTTTCGGTTTGACAGTCTGAAAACAGTCTGCTACTCTTGTTAAAGAGTATTTATATTCTTTGGTCTGCTACATGTTCTGACACGGTCTGCTTCTAGTATTCTCAGAGTCTACTTTCTTTGGAATCCTACATTCTTCCTAATATTCTACTACAGAGCTCTAATTCAATAAGTCGAAGGAACGTCCTACTATGACTGCTGCTTGGTGCTTGGTGTCTGCTGCTCGGTGGTGGGAGGACTAGACCGGCGGAAGCTGCCCGCCGGTGTTCTTCTATGGCCGTCTTCCCAACCGCCCACTTCGACTGTTGCTTCTGGCTGCTGAGGGAAGGCGCCAAAGAGTTCCACTAGCCCAACCACCGAAGAATACAGCAGCAGTCCTTCGAGTTCCGTCGACAAGACCACCGTATCCCACGACCCTTCTTTATTTTTTAATACTGGCCAGTGTTTGTAATTACAAAGGCTAGCTTAGAAAATAATATTACAAAACGCAAATATAAAATTAAAGTAAAATATTAACTTATTTTATTATTTTCAGCTTGACTTAGAACCAAACAATATCATAGGTGGCAAACCGACTTATAAACAATCACGGGGAACGCCATCTTCATTAAAAAAAATTCTCTTTGCCAAGTAGCTTGTAAGAGGCGTCAGATGAGCAGACCTCAAGCGGGTCATTAACTGCAAATCCACTCAAAGAGTCAAGTCCGATAAAACCACCACCTCATGCCGCCATAAAGCATCATATTCCGGTCCGGACGATAGAGTAGCCGGTAGACTTGCATAACGATGCACCTATAACATTTACGGCGTCTATAATAAAATCGAATTTTGTTATACAGAAATTGATATTTTTTTACGAATAAGGTTTTGATTGTTGCCCGACCCGTGAATCGAACCCGGGACTTGAAGACGTCAAGGCAAACAGCTTGACAGCTAGACCACAGAGGCAAATGTCTGAAATGCGAAAGTCTGCCTGTTACGTTTTCATTTCATTACGTTAGGCCGATTTTGGACACATTTGATATGTAGGTATAAACATAAAAAATAAGTTCAAACTTTGGCTAAGTAACAATCTTTAAAGAATGCGGGATGAAAGTTTGTATGAAAACATATTTTACGTTAAGTAACGGGTAACCAGCTAGTAAGACTTAATTTAATAATTAATATGTATAACATCAATATGGTTATATCGACTTAAAATATATCCAACGTAGAGTTCATATTTATAAGTAACATCTTCAATATTACTTCCAATATTCACGTATATTTCACTCACCGTATTGTATTGGAAATGCGATTTCCAACGCAACTTGTAAATGCGGTAATATTTGATTGAAGCGTACTCAGAAATGTGAGAAATCATATAACAGATATAAACCAGAAGTCGAATATTAGATAACCTTCTGGAAAATGTAACGAGCGGTGTCGGAAATTTGTACAACTTCGTATAGGTATAAATTTATTTATTATATTGTATTTCTGTATATATATTTACAATATAATAAGACGTGTATCGGCTGATTATTTGCTTATGTTTTTCCTTATTTGCTGTATTGCATTTCTGTATGTGTTTTATTGTTAAAGGACAATGGCGAGATTCCATACATTGCGGGAACCAAAAAAATATTGAAATGTAACGTTTGTATTGAAGACCACAGCCTTAACTCAGAGAGGTTAATTCAGAGTTCTTGTAAAAACTAATATTAACAAGAACATAAAAAAAGAAATAGGTAATTGTAACATAAAAATTTATAGCGTTACATAATAAATGTTATTAATTTAAGTGCAGTAAAATTGCTAAACCCGACTACTTTAATTCTATTATCAGATTAGCACTTGGTAGTAATGCGACTACCTCAGAAGTACGCTCATTTTAATACAAAAATAATGATTAAAATTAATTTCGGAATCGATTAACATACAAAAAAAGATCGCCTCTGTGGTCTAGCGGTCCGGGTATTAGACTTGACTGCATGAGGTCCCGGGTTCGAATCCCAGGTCGGCTAACAAAAAGAAAATTGAATTTTTCTAATTTTGTAATAAAAAAAATGTTGGTTGGGATTGGAAATGTGCCCGGTTGGCGATAGGCTTGCCACCTATCACATTGTGGGACTTAGTGTCTTCGGCTAGTGGTGGGTGCCTTGGTTTTACCTCTGCACACTTCTTCCGGGACATAGGCATGAAGATACTTTACAAAAAAGATGTCGCAAAAAGCATTAACGCCCTTGAAATAACTGCTTAGCATTTTTAAGTAACCATTTTAACCTGAGTTTTTACAAGTGTCACAACTTCTACCAGCTCGAGATTACAAACCTACCTAGCTCTCTCCACATTGTTCTTTTCATACAAACAAGCTGAAGTCGGGCACTCTTGACCCTGGTAGACCCTTGATCCTTCCAAATTCCTATCATGTTTTGTATCAATCTTTCATTTGCTGTTCTTTTTAAAACTAACGGAACTATGTCTTATTTGTAGACCGACAGCTTCTTACTATTTTTTATTGAAGTGAAACTTTTATCTTATTTTTTTGGTCTGTGTGTCGCATGTCGCGTGACGGTTACGTCAGAGCAACCGAGGCCAAAATGGCGGCGTCTATAGTTTATAGTTATAGATCAAGTTTCCTTTTTACGGTGGTTTCATAATACCACACAATCCTTTATTTATTATTATTTTTATCTTTTTTTACACCCTAGGGGAGACCGAGGGGAGTTGAAACAATTCTGACATTTTATTTCATAAACCAAAGACTATAAACAGTAATCGTATGATATTAGTACCAATCAATAGGTAGTTACTTACACTTGCAAATGATTAACATAAAATAATTGTAAACGTTAAACATTGTTTTAAAAATCGACTAAACCGTAACAAATCAATTTGTTTCAACTCTCCTCATACCGAGGTAAGATGAAACAGGGTTCGAGGAGAGTTGAAACATAAGGTTTTTGAGAAGTTTTAGGGGTGTAAAATAAAAAATATGATACAATTTGAAGATATTTACTTAAATAAAACTTTTTAGCTTGTAACAATTTTCCTTAATAATATTTTGTATTACACGTCTCTTCTAAATATTTAACACTTTGACTTAAAATAAACGAATCTTTCTAAATCTATAATATACAATATTAATAAGTTTTTCAATCAGTCTTCAATCAATATTTATTTAAAAAATCAAGTTATAATAATATCACAAAGTTCAAAAATTATAAATTTAAAAATTAAACAGTTTAATCTGACATGCTGTTGTGGCAAACATAAAAAAGTTCCCCACAAGTGCAAGCTTCATGAGCCCACTTTTTACTTTCTAAACATTGTACCCATTTTTCTCTGGCTGTGCTATTTGAATATGGCCCTAAACAACAAATGCAGTAAAATTCTTCTTCGCTGTCTTCTTTATCTTTTTGTTTCGTTTGATCTGTCAAAACCTGTAGCTCGTGCGATATCTACTTGTAGGTTGAGGTAGTCTAGAGAAAGACCTGGATGCCGTTTCATAAATGATCGAAGCCAAACTTCTCCAGCTATTTCATGTTCAGTCCAAGAAGGGTTTTTTATTATATTCTACAGCCAATCTGTAAGCAAAAGTTCTGGCTGCTTTTGTTCTTAGGCCGAAGTTAGCAACAGCGCAGTCTAAAAGATACTCGCTTTCGTTTTTTTCGTCTTTTCGGGATAACCAACTGAAGGAGCAGTCACCGTTTCGTTAGTTTCATATGCAGTTTTTTTTAATATACCTGTAAAGGGATGTACATGGTTCAGATTATAACTCGAAGCCGCGTCACGGAGACTTTTCTATCTTAAAGTTACTTCTGCTGCAAGATCGTATATTTCGTGACTTGCAATATCTACTATCGGCTCTATCAGTCTTCTTTTTATAATAAATGGGCATTCTGAAACAAAAAAAAATTAACTTAGCATAGACATCAACCGACATGTTAAAATTAAAAACGAGGAGAGTTGAAACAGGCAGTAAGAAAAAACCTCCAATTTTTATTTTAATCCACAATAAAGAATTAAATATATAGACTTCAATTGTACCACATATATACAATGAATATTAAGTTAATGAGCTTCCAAAACACACATAACATAAACCAAAATGCAAAACCTATATAAAAATATAGGCACCATAAAAAAGCATGAAAAACTTACATTTTACGATTTTTGACATACGGCACACAGAACTCCACATCCGCGCGATGCACGCCACCAACGCAAAATGACATGTCCGTGGGCGGCGGAAAACAGTTGAAACGCGACGTTGCCAACTCCATAACAGTTTTAAATTTCGAGAAATCGGTACTGTTTCAAATCACCTCTGTTTCGAATCCCCTCGGTCTCCCCTACTCTCTCTCTGATCTTATTTATGTAAATGTAACGAGTGTACTAATCTGTTTTTTTTTTGTAGAAATTGTTTTTGTGCATTTTTGTATAAATAACATGTCTATTTTAAATAAGGAAGGATTATTTTGCGCAGAATCTAAAAGCGTGTGAGACATGAAATATGCAACACGAGGTAACGAACGAGAAAAACCTTTCAGACTTAATTAAGTTTGACAATCCTTGGGTGAAACGTGTCCTTTTTGTTGGGTACTAAAGGTGTTGGGTATTAATATTTAAAAGCTTTTATTTAGATAACAAGCTTTAATAATAAATCATGTTTGCCAACAAACCTTTGTTATATAAATCATTGCTTAGGACGATATTTCGTTGTAGTAACATGTTTAATCACTATTTTCTAAATAAGTAAAAAAAAAGAAAAGTATCTCTACGCCTATATCCCCTAAGAGGTAGGCAGAGGCACAACCAGAGCACCCACGACTAGCCGAAGATTTTAAATCCCACAGTGGACTAAGTGACAAGCTTGTTGCCAAAACAGACACTCATCCAATCTCGAGCAACATTTTTTATTAGAAAATTGGGAAAACCGCATTTCTTTTTGTTGCCCGACCCGGGATTCGAACCCGAAAACGCACAAAGTCAAGTCCAACGCCTGGAGCGCTAGACTACAGAGGCGATAAATATTTTCTAAAAATAAGTATTTGATACTATTGACGCAGTACCTACACCAAGCCGCAGCTCCACAAATTATAAGAAAGAGACGTCCATTTAACATTTGTCCATTTAACAAGTATAATATTCTAACCAACAGAAAAATAGCTCGCGTGTTTTCTGTTTGCCCTTTAAAGAAACGCCTGCCTCCGACGGGATACGAACTCGAGCTAACCCGTCGACCAACGAGACGATTTTTTTTATTTAAAGTTAATACCGGTAAGGAAGATGAATTTATTTAATAATAAATAATGGTACATGGAAGAGGAAGCAGTACACTAGTCTATATCTATATACCTGCCCCAGTTTCCCAAATACATACATACATATCTACGTGCCAAGTCCCTTGCGTAGTAGACAGACAGTATCGTCATCTGCCTTCCTCCAAATTCATAACCCTTTTCATACAAACCCGCTGGTTTCGAAGACTCTTGACACCACCTTCGTGAAATATTATTACTTTTTTACGTTATGTATACTACCTAGTCACCTAGTCAGATGTTATGGTGTGACGGCAAGCCTATGCTCGCCTTTTACAAGTTGACTGGCAGGAAAAGAGATGGTCTATTCTGCAAAGGAGCCCGAACCAAGAACTGAGTGCCAAACCTCACGATCCTTGCAAACCTGCCTGACTTCCACCACATTCATAACCCTTTTCACGCAAACATACCAGTTTCTAAGACTCTTGACACCACCTTCGTTAAATATTACTGAAGTACACTACCACTCTTTTTCGACGATAAAAAATATACTGTTAACCGTAAAACATGAAGATAAAGGTAATAAAATACGATGTGATATTTACAACGAACTGTGAGGATAAAAAAGGCTAATAGATCTTTTCTGATCCTCGCCCCCAGGAGTCATAGTCGGCTAGAGAGTACTTTCGCTTTATCTCATTCATCTCATTCCATAAAGATATAGGAATATACTGCTTGAGAAAGTATACCGCATTAAATTATGTTTCTCGAGGTTTTTTCCTCGTACACAATGACTACGATAACATCACATTTTTCACTACACAGGAAATTTTCATCAATCATTTTACATAAAAGGTTTTACGCACAATAATGAAGTAACAATTCCTATGAATGTCACATTTCTACTACAGTGTAGTGAAACTAATTTCGTCAATCATTTTACGTAAAATGTTACGCACAACTATAAGTAACAATTACAATGAGTCACATTTTTCACTACAATGTATTAAAACTAATTTCGTCCATCATTTTACGTAAAAGGTTTTACTCACAATAATGAAGTAACAATTCCTACGAGGGTCACATTTTTACAACAGTGTAGTTAAACTAATTTCGTCAATCATTTTACATAAAAGGTTTACGCACAATAATGAAGTAACAATTCCTACGAATGTCACATTTTTCACTACAGTGTAGTGGAACTATTTTGTCAACCATTTTTCATAAAAGGTTTTACGCACAATAATGAAGTAACAATTCCTACGAGTGTCACATTTTTTACTACAATTTAGTAGTGAAACTAATTCCGTCAATAATTTTACACAAAAAGGTTTACGCATAACAATGAAGTACAAATAGAATATGTCACTTTTTTTTCGAGATATAAGCGTTCCAAGTGTTCGTGTTTTTTTCATTTGGCTCTCACTCGAAAACCATGAGGATTAGAGCAAAGGTCCTAATCACAAAAAGTGTTCGAGATCACGTCTTTAGTCTGTTTCAGTAATCCATAGTACCCTTAAGGATACACCCCAACCCGAGATTTTTTTCAAACCTTGTCTGTTTATTACCACCTCGCAGGAAAACGTCACTATAACTATTAATTGTTATAAAATATAAAAGTATTGATAGTATAAAACGATATACTATTTTTATTATATACAGGATGCCCAGGAAAGAATGGATAACCTCTGAAAGGCTAATAGTATGATATCAACCGATTTGACCTCGTTACGAGTAAAGTATAAAATCAGAAAAAAAAATGTTTTTAGCAGTGTAAGGCCTATAATTTTTTTAATTTGTTTTTGGGCTTATCTTTAGTTTTACTATTAGCCTTTTAGAGGTTATCCATTCTTTCCTAGGCACCCTATATATCTCCATTCAGAAATGTGTATCTATCGTAACTACCATCGTTAACTAATAGAGCTAAACCATAAATACGCTATGTCTCATCAAAATTGGTTACTACTTAACAAGAGGAAATATTAATATAGAAACTATGCAAAAGTTTAACATTAACGCTGAATAAGAGGATGAAAGCTGTTTGACAAAAGTAACACAAAACCCATCTCTTTTAATTTGAAAGCTCTCAAGCCCTTGAAGAACGGAGATAGTTTTTCTCTATCGCCGAAACGAAGACAAAGCTTACGGTCTTCGCAATTCTTTACTAAGAGTTAGGGAGCTGTGTGGAAATATATTGTACCACATATCAGCTAGCCTTTTAATCCAGAGCCATTTTTTATAGAAAAACGTAGATAGGAAATGATTTTTCCGGATATTAAAATCTAGCCATTTTATTAGAAAAAGAATTAAGTTTTTGTCGAATGTGGGTTTTAATAAAATTGTGTCAAAAAATTTTTAGACGAAAAGATTTTCGGACAATAAATAAATAACCATCGTTCTTAATTCTGTATCCTGTTTTTTTTTTATAAAAAGTTATTTAAATACAGAATTAGTGTTATTTCTCTTTTATTGTAAGTATGTTAAGTTTGTGGTGTGTAGTAGTAATATTTAAAGCAACTCGAAGATTGTGTTGTGTTTGAACTCTATCTATAACAATGCAATTTCATCAAAAGCAGTCCAGCTTTTTAGCTGTAAAAACGCAACAGATAGACAGACACTTTCGCATTTTTAATAGAAGTTTAATCTAATCAAATCTAAATTATTAACTGTGTAATGACGGAGATTTGTTTTACCTGGAATAAGCAGACTCTGTAATAATCTTGTAATTACAGTATTTTCATTATTATGTTTGTTACATTCCTTATGATTTATTAATATTTGTACCTATTATTTAGATTTTGTTTTCGTAAAATTTAGTAATTATTTTATTGTAATGTGTTGTACTATAGAAAATATTTGTAAATTAGAAATAATAATTACAAATTGTTTTTTTATAGTTAGTTAATTGTAAAATATTGCATGCTATTAAAGGGTGAGACAAGTGAGACAATTTAAAAATGTAATATTAGTAGCTTATGTACCTACAAAAGTTGCAGCAATAAACATATTAGATTCGATATTAAAAATAAATATCTTATATATATAAATCTCTTGTCACGATGTTTGTCCGCGATGGATTCCTAAACTACATAACCGATTTTGAATTAAATTGGCACACCGTGAGCAGTCTGGTCCAACTTGAGATATAGGATGGCTTACATCTCAATTTTATGATAAAAAAAATACCGTCCGAGCGAAGCCGGAACAGGCAGCTAGTTTAATTATAAAATACGAGCCGACTTGACAAATTTCGTGTCGCTTGACATTAACAGCTACTAACAGTTTACAATACCATTGCTTTTAACCATTTTCCCTGAAATTTTCCCGGGTTGTATTCATGTGAATATTCTCCTGACTAAAGTATCGCAACAAAAAAAAAATGCAAAATCAGTCGTCTTCGTCATCGTCATCGTCGCGACAACCACGCGATATCATTTACATAAAATATATAATCTCGTAATTGTAATATGTACATTATAATTAAGAAGTTATATCTCTTAACATCATCCTAAAATCAGTGAGCTTAAATTAAAATATTGCATGGTTTCGCCATGTCACAACTTTTCTGGTGAGGAATTTAATTTCAATATACTCAATATATAGAATCTCCAAAGAATGAACTTACAAGTTTTTATAATACCAACATAAAAACTAGAAGAATTACAGTTCGCCTAATCCCAATCGTAGGTCTTGTTGACAAAAATACACAAGATTAACATGAATATGCTTTATAGGACTAGTGTTTCCAAAACACGATTCATTACACTTTGCTCGATAGAAAAAAATCAAAAAGTTAACCCGTTTTTTAAAGCAAAACCCGACTGTCTACTTCAATTATGAAAATATCGATACCAGATTTAACATAATCTTAAATAAGTACTACACCTAAAAGATAAGTGTTTCAGTTTTTATACTTTTTTCATATTACTTTTATAGTTTTAAAAATAGTGACTTGTCGCTTACGTTTCGTTGTCGTTTACTTTTGAGCGCAATATTTCATAGTAATAATGGAACGGGGGAGTGTGGCGATTGGCTCTTTTGGCTAAGTATGGGGCCTTAAATATGCGCCTCGCCGCTTTCGCAATGTTCATTCTGCAGAAGTGCGAATATGGACTTTCCGCGCAAGTTTTTATTTAGTGTGTTGTTGTTTATGTTATGTTAATTGCTGATATTTACGCGAGGAAGCGGTACACAAAATTTTCTAGTACATACTATCCTAGCCCACACGTTTTCTTTCTTTAGTTTTGGGCACTAGCGTTAGCATTTCCCACTAGTCAAATTGAAATTTGCATCAAACTGCCCTGTCATAGCTAAGTCTTAAATTGTTTGAAATTAGTGATAAGTCGTCAAAGAATGTCATGTCAGGGTATTAAGTAAAGCGGTGGCCTCATTATTCAACTCTGTCGCATGCACTCTATACAGGCATTTAGGCACTGCCTACCTGCCGAGATAACGTGTGATTTACAATTATTTTAAGAACGTACCCTATAAATTAAACTTACTTTGTAATAATTTAAGACGATTAATATCCACGCCATCTATGAATCATTCAGGTATTTATTTTGTGGCACCGTTTGTGTTACCCTAGAGAAAGGCTCAAACTAGATCTGCCTTAGTTTTAATTGGGTGGTCAATTGCTCTTTGCCACTACTGCTTCACTACAACACCAGACCACACACTGCACAACAAACGGTTTCCAGATTAGAAGAACTTCATGTATAATATCTCAGCTTGCTTGCTCCATCAGATTACTTTTTTTTATACATGTGGATAACTTCTTGCAAGGGAAAACTTCAAGTCTTATGAGGCAGTTCAAACCACCCTACAAGATTTTATTGATTCCCGTGCTATTTTTTTAGTAAAGGGATCAATTAACCTGCAAGAAGACCAAAGTGCATAGATGGGAATGGTTCGTACTCTATGTAGTATTACTATATCGTAAACAATTCCAATCGCATATGTAAGGACCTAATATAATGATCACACATACTCTTGTTCGTCTTCCAGACCCTAATTGGTGCTAAATTTAATATCTGTTAATAAGGCGCAAAAGTTTTTGACCTTAATTATTACTCTCATAATCCAAAAAATTAGAATCATAATTATTATAATAATACTACGAATTAAAAACATTAATTAGAGGAATAATTAAAAAAACATCCAAAACCACATATAAGAAAAATTTATTAATATAAAATGCAATATGCTACATACCGTATCCCTTAGCGATGGGATCACATACACATCGCCTCACTTCAAAAAACGAAAATAATACTCTATTTTATAGTTGTAAATATATGATTAGTAATAACTATTTAAAATGTAGGTATGTACACAGCACGGCGTATATTAATAATAAGAAGCCGTAAATTACATACTAAAAGATCAACATTTAGAGATATTTATTTTTATTGCCAATAAAATATTCTTAAGTAAAGAAGAAGACCTATGAGTTTATTACGAAAAGTTGATGAAATCCGAAAAGTGATCTAGTCTATGGTATATTTTAAAATAACCACCGCTGCTACCAAATATTTTATTGCTACTTCACTAAAACACTATAATTGAAGCTACTAAAATTTAGAATTGCCAGCTTCGTTGTCTCTTACTAAATAATTGTTTTGTAAGAAATTATAATTAGATAAACAAGAGGATTTCCTTGTGGTAAGAAATACTCGCCACCAATTGTTTAAACTGCTTTTATCATAGTTTAAAGTTATATTTTTCAAATAAGTATAAGTAAAAAAGGTAAAAAGTATTATGAAGTTATTGCAAAATTTGATTTCAGCTACTTAGTAGTATAACTATAATTATTAGTTTAAATATTAATAAATAATTGATGCAAATATAACAATTAAAGGTGCTAGGTGATTATAATAATTGAAGAAAGTAGCAAAAGTAACACCTGCATTAATTTTATCTAATTATATAAAGAATTTAAATCCACTTATAATTTAAAATAGCAAGCATTTGTTAACACCACATATGTTCTACGGAGAGTCTTTCCTATATTTCCTTTTTAACTAAGACGAGGCAACTTTTTGAAAATTCTCGTTCTCGACTGTCACTAGAATGTATTGTTCAAAATATCGTAGAGCGATAACACTCTACTTTTGACACCAAAATATTTTTATTGTGTACTTAGAAGCAACATAGCATTGAACAATATCACCAAGTTCCTACCTCTTGTTAAAGTCCTTACAGACTATTATTGTACTAAATAGCAACATTGAAAACAAATATTTTTGAAAACATTAACAAATTGGCAATAAACATAAGTATCATCTGTAATTAATTTGCAACGAATGTAAATTTTTGCAAAATCTGATAATTAGCATAAATACATTTTGTGATGATTTGTGACATTCACTCACTTTTACACAAGACTGTAAAAAACTATTTCTTCTTACTAAGCCATCCGACTTTATTTTGTTACGACTATTTCGACTGAAAAGTTATGAAAGACTATTGAGTACAAAAGGAATAATATTAATCTATTGTTCCGGTGGCTATTGCTATTAAATAGGTTACACGATTTTGTTAACAATCCGAACAAATATTTACCCAAAGCAAGCCTGAAGAACATTTCTAAATAAGCTCATAAGAGTTGAAAGGTTGAAAAATAAAGATTTTTTTCTGCAAAAATAATATCCAGAACTTAATACTAGTTAGTAAAATTATGTAGATTTAAGATTTAGGCTATTTTCTTACCTAATTGTAATTTAGACTGGAAAAAGAAATCACTTCTTGATTAATGATGACTTTCAATCAAAACCCAACTAATTAATTTTTAACAGACTTGAGAAGTATAGTATATGACGTATTAAATAAGCCGAAATACGACGGGATGGTTTTGGGAGTTTAAGATTTGCAATGGCTACTTAAGTCCAGATCAGCTTCATATTATAATAATTTAGCATTGTAATCCAATTTACAAATCAAAATTGCAGATGATTTACTAATAGAGAAATGGATCAAAATCACCTTGCAAGGTTCCACCCTAACAAATAAACATTGGAAACTATATAAAAGCTTTAAAAAAGATCTGAACGGGCTCGTATAATTTCTTAAATAGTTTAGTTAACTATGTTAACACTTATGACAAATTAACAATGGAAAAAATGCGGCTTAAACGCAAATTACTTAAACAGCTTGTTAAATATGGATATTTTACAAACTGTACGGTTTAATCTGTTTAAACATGTACATAATCAAAGTGAAAACTTTTCCGTCGAAATAATAGCAACAAACAGAAATTCCCATACTTTATTGAGATATCACATAAATTTGACAGAAAAGTTCAGGATTTATAACAATTACTCTACTAGCAGCAAATTCAAACAATCTCATATTCGTGATTTTAAATATTTTCTTAAAATATAATTATGATTCCAAAAAAGTAATTCAAGTGTTATATTGTATGAATTCTCCTAATCAACAAATTTTCTAAATTTATTGATTGGTTATTGAAGATTTTTAAGTGAATTTGCTTAATATTTTTAAATTATAAATCCTGCAGCAAAGTAAAACGTATGGTGAAGTTTTATCAAATATATGCTGTGTCCATGTGCTTTTTATGATAGTAAAAAGGAATATTGTAGCACGAAAGCATCTCCAACCAATTGACTAATGTTAATAACATATATTTTTAATTATGAACAATTATAACCAAACTTGCTAATAAATACTTTACTAGTATCAGCGCGTCTTATTCATAAACTAGAAAGAAATATTCATCATTATACTATCTGTCCTTTGCATGTAGCATGTCACTGTAATAACTGATGTATTAAAAAAACTAACTCAAATAATGAAAATTGCTACTTCAAAAATTGAAATGTGATTTTTTTAACAACACCAAGTATCAGTTAACGGTCACTAGTAATTAACACCAAGTTCTAACAGTGGGTTTAACTAACACATCCTTATTCCTAGTTTATTAATATGGCGTATATTAATAATAAATCTGTCAAAGTTACGTCCACCTCACAAAATGGCAGTACAAAACAAAAAAGCATAAACCCACCGAGTTTAGAAGCACTGGAATGTAATAGACAGTAACACGAGTAGCTTATCTGCGATACAAAATATTTAAGTAAAGCTAGCGAACACACTTGAAACTAAGGGTTTACTTTTATAACATAGTATCCCTTTAAGTAGTATATAAAAATAGATATAAATACGGCATATATGATATACAATGATTGCTAATGAATTAAATATTGCTAGAGAAAACACATTGAATATTACGAGTACAGTATGTTTTATATTATTGGAAGATATACACGCAATATGCTGTAAACTAATAACGTACGATCTAGTGATAATATAAATAGAAAAACGAGCCTAATAGTAGAAGATCCGAACTTCGTCGACCCACACTCAGCTGCTAATAGAATGAAACGTATTTTATAATAAATTTACCACATTAAAAATGAGTTGCTCAAAACTACGAACAGAATATTTTAAATTATTTTTGAAAAATGATTTTTCATTTCACTATTTCGATATTTTTGTACCTAACACCATATCAACGTGTTCGCAATAGAACTAAACATGTGTGAAACTATTTTTTTATATAACCCTGCAAATAACCGGCATTGACATATCTTTTTATACCTGCCAATCAAGATAAATAACAGGCAACCAAACTCCTGCACATTTTATACGTCTTAAGGTTTTAATGGGAATAAAATTTTCTTATCTTAGTATTGCACCCGTTAATGAAAAAAATATTATGCCTAGGATTTGTAGGAAGCCTATATTTCATGTATTTTCTGAAATATTGAAAGTATTACGAAAGGGTTTCATCCTATAATCAGATCGGTGAAGGTCGACCTAGATTCGGATCTTAGACCATAATCAAAAATACGTTTTTACTCAAACTTATGTCAATTTGATAATCGAAATTCAAACGATTATATTCTATAACATGAAAATATTAAAAGTTGTTATAATCAATGTAAATATTAATAAAATGCGTGCTTCTATCAATCAGCAGGTTCATACGACGATAATGTATTTTGAGAACCTATCTACAGGTTGATTCAATAATACACAGCCGCAACTTTTGTTTTATAAATTTTTCTATATCTTAATGTAAGTATATTTAACTGTAGGTACTCATACTGGTTAACATATATATTTATTTATAAATGTAATATATTTTTTTATCTACTTTACGACTAACATGCGATTTTCAGCCATGGTGCACATTAAGTTATGAATATTTTATTCTAATCACATCTATAAATCGCCCTTAAGCACAGATATCCTTATTACACAAATATTCCCATACAAACTATGACACATCAGATTATATTTAAGTATTATTAATATAAATTATGTCAATATTGACGAACAAATCTTTGAATCACATTTTATATAATATAATCATTAGTTACATTCCACAGTTACAATTTCACATCAGTAATACATCCACACATTAATTGTTACATTTCAAAAATACAAAACGACCAATTAAAAACAAAAATATTAATATCAGAGAATAGAAAACAGAATAAAACCTAAGCCGCTAAACATACATACTTTTTTAAATTCGGAACGTTTAATTTTGATACCTCGAACTATCAAGTTTACGTATTTAGCATGTATGTATGAAAAAAAGTAACCAAATAAGTTTTAGTATCTACAAAAAAAATAAAATGTCCACTGGAGTCCTAAAGTCATAACTTATCCTGGTTGATTCCAATTTTATGTCATTCCAAATTTAAGAGTGACACATTTATGCTTTCTTGACAAATCAGCAATGGTTCCTTCCCTTGATTATAAATATGTATTCGATACAATAATATTGGAATACGATATTATAAATATAATATTGTATTCCCATATTAACTGCCACTCATTTCTTTAAACCACAATTTACAATAAATAAACGTAACATCTGTTACTCTTATGACTTATGTCAATTCGACCAACTTATAACTATCTACTATTACAGTAATATTATACCGTAAACCGTCAGATAAAAAAAATCTTATTAAAAAGGCGCCAATATAACGAACCACGTCGCAACGTATTTAAAACAATTTGGCAATTTTCACAATTCAGGAAGCAAACAGTTTTAATTTCTTTTTTAAGTGTTTTTTCAATTAATTTGACTTAATAAATAAGTAATATACCCATATCGCATTTTAGACTGCATCGAGGATTTACATAGAAAATACGGTCATTTACAGCTCATTCAAAAGGAGTAGAAAAAAAGATGAGGGCGCCACCGTTTTTAACATTATAATATCAAACTCCGAAAAGTTCCGCTAGAAGTAAATTATTCTAAGACGAAGTGTTTAGCTGTGATAGTAACATTTTATTACAATGAACATTGTTATTTTATCTAAACTATTCTTAAATTCTGTAAAACGCCTTTTGTACACTATGAAAAAACTTCTCGATCAGTCAGCCCCACTACGAACAGTATTATTCATCCTATTATTATTATAAATACGAAGGTTTGTTTGTTTGTTAGTCTTTTACGAAAAACTGTTCAAAACCAATTTACATGAAATTTGGCACACACATAGAGGGTAACTTAAATAAACACATAAGATAGTTTTAAACTCGAAAAAATGATCCTGTGGGACCATTAATGCCGCGGGAAACAGCTAGTTGTCTATAACATTTGGATTAAGAAGCTAAACTTCGGCAAAACGTGCATTAAAAGTAATAAAAGAGTACAATGTTTACAAGATCTCGAGAAATTTATAAAATAAAGGTTTACTCCTAGCGGATGTTGTAGTATATTTTCATCGTGTTGCCAGATATGAACAAAAGTTAATTTATACTCATTTTAAACGAACTGTAGTTAATGAATTCGATCTTAATATTGAAATAAACTACCACGTTTGATTTGATGTAAAAAAACAATTGTCAATTCGGGAAGACTACGTAATTGGCCCCCGAGATGTATAAATGTAGGAAACCAGTGACGCGCAGGTTATTTTTCAATCAGTCATTTAATTTCCAAATAAAATGTTTGCACATTACTGGTTAATACTTGATTAAATACAATAAATATGGCAGTAAAAAATTTCGCAGTCGTTGTATTTATTTATACTAGAATTAAAATATTTTTCAAAGATAAATGATTAGGTGATGTTTATATTGTATGTATGGAAATTGGAATCTAAGAAATAATTTGAGCGTTTACAGAACACGCTATATATTTTAGTATTACCACAGCCTCCAATTTATATTTAATCAGCTGTAAAGTATTTTACAATAAAATTATTACTTATTATTTTTACGACCAAGTTCTATTTCAGAATTAATATCTAATTTTATTTGTAAATTTTCTGAGTAAAGAGGCAAAAACATGATTATTCTTTAATTTACTAAGTTTTTTATATCCAAATGATTTTGAATTGAAGTAATCTACTATGCATCAAATTAAATCATATTAAACGTTGGGACAACTCTAAGGTTCATACTACATTAATATAATTTGGCATTGCCCTAACCAATATATTTATCAGAAGAAGTGTATAAAAATCCTAAATGATACAAAGAAACAGTCCCTCCTTATTCTATAACATACCCGTTTTAAGAAAAATGTTTTAGAGTCCCAGTTAAGTTAGAAGCTGAACTGAAATTTGTTTTTACCCCACAATAAATAAAGATAACATATTATATATAAAGATTTTCAATCTTACTAAAAAATGTAAATACTCGTTAAACACATATTTTACTAAACACTGTCTAAAATTGGATTCTCCACCATTATAATGCTGTCTCTTTATCGATGTGTGCGTTTTACTGGTTGGATATCAATTTTAGTTTGTGTTTAGTTAAACATGCGTCTGATTTTTTTATGGTATGACTATAACTTTTTATAAAGTTTATATTACAAGAAATTAAAAGCACTAAAAGTCGAATTGTTTAAAGGCGATGAAGGTGGTAAAAAAGTTACAAATTTCCATATTTCTATGTCCCATTACCCAGAAAACGACTTTTATTGGAATCTACTGAGTAAAATCTAGATTTAATTGGAAATATACATGAATTTCTGGTATAGAATAATTTATAGCTGTGTCCGAAAACGGGATAATACAGTAAATATTTAAAAAAATATTGATTTGTATTTAACAAATATCAATCTCAGATATTTATTAAATAGTCATCAATGTAATATCAAAAACATTTCCAAAATTGTACACTAATTTACTCATTAGTAGTCACTCGAAACCAGTTTTTCTCAAGTAAAAGTTGGTTTTGTTTATACTGACTACAATGTTTTGAATTAACATATATTATTATTTTATGAACGATATAACATATACTTATTTCCATTTGATTACATTACAGTTTATTACCAAAATTTAATTGCAAATTTTTAAACAAAATCGAGCTTAAACATTGAAATACACATGCAATATAAATTAAAACGCTGTCAACATAAAAAAAAACTGCTAATATTAACACTCACATTGAATTAATGCTCAAGTTATATGATATGTTACTTATATAAGAGATCCAATATAACCATCAATCGCAAATATATTCTAAACATTCCAGATACAATAAAATATAATACAAAAAATATACAAATGAAATAGTGCGATTATATATAACATTAAACTTTGAAATATCGGAAATATAACGTGATATTAATATCACGTGTCAAAATGCTAACCTAACATCTAATTTCGAGTCAACACGTGTGATGACGTCAACACTGAGCGTGGATAATGTTGCCAATTAACAATTATAAATTAGCTATAAACAATTTTAACTAAAAAATAGCGACTGTGTTTAAGAATCAACTTGTTATATACTTCGAATATACTTAGCGACACAACATCACACAATCACATATTGTTAAACATCCAACTTAAACAACCCTAGTGTGTATTTGTGTTCAGTGAACTTTTCTATTGTGTATCATTTCACTAGTGGCATTATAATTGTCCGCTCATGCATTCCAATAAATAGACAAAGAAAAAAAAATAAACATTACTTGTGTTTAAACATTGTTTAACTATTTTCCAGACAGTTTAATATGCTATCTGATATAAAATCATAAAAAAATCATTTAAATTAATTCATAA
Organism: Calephelis nemesis; assembly: GCA_002245505.1. NCBI lineage: Eukaryota > Metazoa > Arthropoda > Insecta > Lepidoptera > Riodinidae > Calephelis > Calephelis nemesis. The sequence continues at coordinate 1,020,737 of NJDD01000718.1, read as the reverse complement.
TGATGAAATAGATATCAAAATCAAAATTTAAATATTTTGCATTTCAATTTTTGCCTTTTCATTTTAAGTTATCACTATCTTCTTTATACGAAAGTAATAGAAAGAGACAAAACACTTTTAGTGCTGTCAGATTAATCATTTTTATACGACATTTATACAAATATTAAATCTATTACAAGAAAAACGTAGATTAAAAACAAACCGAATTATGGACCATTTTTTTAGATCCTCCTACTTTTCAAACTAAATAAAATCAAAACGTAAAACTTATTTACATATTTGAAAAAGAAAAGTATTACTTGCATACTTTATAACAATTACTTTTGATAACATAAAATATGCATATACAAAGTCACTAGTGAAATGAAAATATCACGCTCTCGATGATATCACTGCTTTACACATACTGTGCAAGACCAAGGGTATTGGTTAAATAAGCGCATACCTATTAAAACTTACGGCACCATAAAAATAGAGCTTATACCAACGGAATGAGAGAGTAAAAGATAGCTTAACGTTCATATATATATCGCAATATGTGAAAAATCTTAAAGGTAAACACTGTATAAAATAATCATTGTACATAAACATCTTTAAGAAATCACTTAAGAGGTAAAGATTCTACAAGGATTCAAATTCACACGTAATCTGAGCTTAGTTAAACTAAAAATTATAAATTAAGAAATTGCGATTTTTGTTTGATCTCAAAAATGTATACTAAAAAAAGTTTTCTTTTATATTTTATAAATTGCTTAAGTGATTGCTAACAGATGCCCATATAACATCAGGTAACGCGACGTTCATTCTTCTAGGCTTAAAACTAAATGTTGTGCTGGGCGTCGGTGGGAAGAATTCGCCGAACATCCCGCCTTTCAATAAATAATATGTCACTCGTAACAAAATGCAGGTAGGGATTTCGCTAAGTCATGCAAGTGTCAGGAATAGTAACCCAGTTGTATGTCTAAAAGTATATGGCGCTGTCCACACTCATAATAAATGTGAAACCGCAAACGGGCGTTCGTTCCGCGTAGCCCGCTTGACTTAGCGGAAACCCGCAGACGGTATGCGTGCGGGCGTCGCGTACCCGCTCGCGCCGCCGATGGCACAACTATTCGGCAAACGGCCGCTTTGCGACCGCCCGAAAAAACTATACACAAAGCTTACAAAAATCTTTTACATAATAAACAACGGCAAATATAAATCGTCCTCTTATTGCAACAAAGAACCACAACGATACAGGCCGAAACATCTAGAGATTTTAAAATTTATCGTAAATAATATATGAAATAAAAATAACTTTAAAGCATTAGGTGCAATGAGTGTTGACTCGGCTACATTGTAGCGACATTCTTTGGCTTGCAACGCTTCGAACACCCACCCCCAAAAACGCGCGTCTCATTCAACTTAAAAGCACTAAGCAAAACGATCGTTAACGCGTTCACAACGTTCTATTCTTTAGGACAAATCACAAAACTGAATGGAATCCCACAAACATAGAGACGCGCGCCACTCTCCCAATATCTAATTAACGATTACGTCAGTTGATACTTTCTGAGAGCGTTTGCTCCGATTTTTCTTTTTGGGAGCGGGTGGTGGGTACTCGGGCTACGCATGTCGTTTCGCGTGAAGAGCTAAGTGATCGGAGCGAGAGAAGCAGCGTTCGCAATGACGGCATTGGAATGGTTTAGCTCCAGTATGCTTGCGGAAATGTCTTGTCAGCTCGTCGGAACGCGCGAAACGCCACTCGCAACCTTCCCAGGAGCACTTATACGGCTTTTCTCCTGAAACATAGAATAAAAAACAGTTATTTCATTGTTGACAATCATGGATGAATGTACATAACAACGTATTTTATACATCTGTTTTGGAATCTCTGATGCTTAAGCATAGATATCGTCATTAAATGCGTGTAGTACTGAGTACCCTACTCTTTGAACCAACGAGAGAAGAGTGAATGTGGTGTCAGAAACAGGTAATGCATTCGAATCATTGCAGGATTCTATCAATGTGTAAACTTGTTAAACTACTTTTATGTTTAAAAGTTCTAATGCTACTTACTTTCAAACATTATACGAGTAAATAAATACAATTTTAAAATTAACATTGAACAATAAGTGTGATGTTGGACTTTTGCCATACACTTGCCTGTTCCAATCCTAAAAAAATATTTAAATCCTAAACTATGTATTTAATGGCTTTTTTACATACTATAAAGTAGACATAACCTTTAGCACTAACGGGCGATAGGTTAAATTAAATACCTACGCCGAAAACAATAGATGATTTTCATTTCTCTAACAAAGTTTCCCGTGTTGGTCCGCGCTTCTTTGTTAGACCATCTGCCTTCCTTGCCAGGCAGCTCGTAAATGGTGAGCATAGGCTCACCGTCACTAACACCATGACATCTGACAAGGTGGTAGAGTTTAGCAGCGGCTCGCCCGGATTGGTACCACCGCCTTACCTATTACTGCCGCCATAACGTCATGACGTGTTCCGGTTAGGTAAGGTAGCCGATAAACTCACTTTTGCTCGAGGCCTAACATCCCGGCCTCAGGTTGGCAACGCACCGTTACCACCTTTGGTGTTAACGATCAGGAAATCCGTCTGCTTGTTTGCCTTCCAATATCATAAAAAAAAGTAATCTACACTATAAAACTAGTAGTAATTATTATAGTTATAGTACATTTCGTGATAATTCCAACAAGCTGAAACTCGGCTATGACATATTATTTGTTGGATTTTAGGCACCTGCCGGCTTCGAAGAGATATTTAAAGATCGTTTATTGAAATCAAAACCAGTTATTTAAATTTAATATGCCCTAGATATTATTAAAGAATTTCGATAATTTGCTTTTGGTCTTTCTAATCAGTTTTATTACACTAAAATGATATAATTAGTATGCAAATACCAATTTAAACAAAATCTCACGCCTTAAATCAGAAGCAATTCAAGAAGCTCAGATTTGATTCTCAGACAGGTTTGTTTTTCTCGGTATGGGTATTCATTAAATGTATTTCAGCAAATAAACATTTTTGAATTAATATTGTCTCATTGTCTTACACCAATAACATCGACATATAATATATTTCAAATTCATCAATCAAAGTTACAGCCAAAAAATTGTTAATTATACAAATGTCCATAAATTCAAAAGTAGCCTGGCACATGAGAGTGCTCATGGTAGCGTCTATCTAGGGAAAATTAAGGCGAAAAAATCAAAACCTTTCTTACTAAAAACCATGAAACTTTAAAAAAAAATTCGATATCCGAAATTTTAGATAACTACTGTAACTAAACTTCCAGAAATAGAAGTATCATTCATTTTGTATTAGCTGTCTAGCTGTTCATCACAGTACTAAATATACTAACAAATAAAAATTAAAAATAAATTTTAAGTCCTTTTTTGCGCCTAAATTTAATTGTTTACCTTGACATGACATGCCATAAAAAAGTTGTAATAAGTTTAATATGTCAGAACGAACAAGAAACTAAAGGTTACAAACTAAAAAAATACAGACGATAAAGGAACTCTTCGGCTGTCAATAGGCCTAACACTCCGGTCACAAAACATTGACGCATCTACATCCATGGCGTTTATAGGCTATGGTTGTTTCTTATGTTCACTGAGTCTATGTTCACACAGCAGTCTATGTTCGCTGAGTCATCACTTTAAACAAAAAACTTTTATTTAGCACTAGCTGTCGCCTGCGACGTTGCCCCGTGATACCACAGGAACATTGTTTCAGGATAAAAACTATCCTATGTGTTAATTCAAGTTACCCTCTGTATGTGTGACAAATCAACATGAAAATCGGTTCAGCAGTTTTGGCGTGAAGGAGTAACAAACAAAGATACAAACTTTCGCATTTATAATATTAATAGGATAGGTTAATAATGTTAATAGGATAATAGTTTCTTAGCACACTACCTTTGTGAAATGAGTTACCGAGGGCGGTATTCCCAAACAATTATGACTTAGGGACCTTCAAGAAAAGAGCGTACTGAATGTACTCGTTCCTTAAAGGTGGGCAACGCATCTGTGACACTCCTGGTGTTGCGGATGTCCGTGGGCGGCGGTGATCACTTTCCATCAAGTGACCCACTTGCTCGTTTGCCTCCTCTTATACAAAAAAAGTATTTTTAAATTGTTTACCTGTATGTGTTCGTTTGTGCGCTTTAAGGTGCGAACTTTTTGTGTAAACTTTGTCGCAGGCTGGGAACTCGCACCGGTGCACGCGACGTCGGGGGTCAGTCACGTGCACGTGGGGATGGTGG
>NJDD01000718.1:953183-983368 GCA_002245505.1 Calephelis nemesis | reverse complement strand
ATAAAGAGTCAAGGTACGAGTATATTTTAAGTACTAGATATTCGACGAAGCCAGGCATAGTACTATCGAAGCAAAACAGGGATAAGGTTCGGTCTCACATGTGACTGCTCATTATCACGAAGTACACTTGCTTGTTTGCCTTTTGATATTATTACGAATCAAGGTATTTTTTGTACTTGATATTCGACGAAGCCCACCATGCTAATTATAGTAGCAAAGATCTCTTTGATCTAACTAGTTGCAGATCGTCAACGAAGCCGAACTATTCAAGCAAAATAGTAACTCTATAATCTACTCAACTGGTCGTAGTCGTCTAGCCGGACATGGCAGTTATCTTAGCGAAGTTTAGTATAATCCTTACAGTAGTGGTCGAAGTAGAATATCGTTGACGAAGCCGGGAATGTAACTTGCAAAGATAAACAACGGTTGACAATTGTTAACAAGATGTTCCAGTTTCTAAAGATGTCTGTTAAATGAAGTTGAATGGTGTTTGGAAACAAACTTGTGGTATTTGCCTCAAAGTTTTGGATGAAAGTTTATTTCGTTAGAAACTAGAACTTAATAGCACGTTTTAGAAGCCTTGTGTCGAACATGATTAAAGTGTCTTCGTTTAGTTTGTACATTAAGTAGCTCGGGTACGAATACACATTTTCCTAGTGTTAGTCCGCGATAATTTGCAGAATAGACCATCTGCCTTCCTGCTCGTAAAAGGGGAGCATAAGCTTACCATCAATAACACCGTGACATCCTACTAAGTGTTAGAATTTCGCAGCGACTCGCCTGGATTGGTAGCACCACCTTACCTATTCCTGCCGCCATAACGTCAGTGCTTGCCGTTGACGTGTTCCGGTTCGGAGGGTAAGGTAGCCGGTAATCTTACTTTTGCTCGAGGTCTAACGTTGGCAACGCACTATCACTACCTTTGGTGTCTCTAGGCGGCGCGAATTTCTTATTATCAGAAAATCCGTCTGCTTCTTTGCCATCCAATATCATAAAAAAAGGTTTTAGGTACGTCGCTGTTCTGGGGCTGGAATGTTAGACCTATTGTGCAAGTCCGTATACCAGTAATAAGTACCAGTATAAATTGTAACCACTGCAAAACAACTTACATTCAACATTTCGCATTCGAGATCGGCGACATTAAAAACATATTTCATGTTGAGCTACGCCAACGTACGGCATGCGATTATGGTATTTTTGTTGGTGAGTCACCGATGATGCTTTGTATGTAATGGCTAGGGTTGTCACACATCGACTTTTAAATTATTATTTTTTTGTTTTAAATTAGCAAACAAGCAGTTTGTACTCTTGATGGGAAAAGACGACTGTCAGCTATAGATGAGACATTACTGGTGCTTTGCTATTTTACGGTTGACAGCTTAAGTGACGTGTGAAATTCTACCCGCTGCTCTAGGAAGGAAAATGACAATGGTTAGAAGTGACGATACAGCAGGAGAAATAAGCCTGTTTGTTTATGTTTATTTATTTGCCTTCAGTAGTGTACATATTAAGTTTAATGTTATATTAATATTACATGTACATGTAATATTAAGTTGTAATCTTACATTCTATACATAGTGCTTACTACTATACCAATGATTGGCATGCAAATATAATATAATTATTTTAAAAGACGTTAAATTAATCCACATTTTAAAATTAAAAAAAAAATAATGAAAAAATAATGTTAATAACAAATAATTACATGTTATCAATTAATGTCAAAGAAATAATATTAGGCATATAATGTCAAAATAATAATTAATAATAGTCATGATGCTAATAATACTAGATTCAATTATGTACATAAGGATTGTGATACCCGATGTCGACAAAACGAATAAAAATAACACAATTTAAAAGAGTGAACAAAATTAGATAAAAAAATAGTAAAAAACTCTTTTCATAATTAAGATCCCATTTTTTTATTTTTACCTGAATCTGTCAACCTTAGATTAGAGGCTTATTTAACTAAGCAGTATCTAAAATTGACATTAATAACATGCTTCACGTGGAAGACGTGGCAGCATGTTATTGATAGAAAATCAAATTTTAAACAGTGTTTAATAAAACATATGTTCAACGAGTATTTTATTTTTGTAGTAAGACGGGGATTGTCAGAATCGATGTCGATTTGTGTTTTACTTCACAAGTTTAAAGATTGAGAATCGCTTTTGTGGTCTAATGGTCTGATAATAGGACTTTATGAGGTTCTAGTTCGATCCCCGGGTCAGGAAACCAGAACGTTTTACCATTTTCTAATAAAAAAAACAACGTAGCCCAGGCTTTGATACGGGCCATGTTGGCGATATTTTTACCGTTTATTACATTGTCAGATTTAGTACCTTCGGGTAATCGTGTGTGCCCCGGTTGAAACTCTGCCTAAATCTTCGGTGATATGGGCTTGAATATACTTAACTTTTTACTATGAAGTTATAAAATGTTTTACCGATTACAAAACTGCAAAGGTCAAATATATAAAATGGTTACAACCCTAACCTCCCGCCTTTAGTCACAGCGGTAGTGAGATAATCCGGCGTACATTCACTAAAGGACTGGCACAGTGATGCGCCAATAGCAACAATTTGTAGAGTATCATAATAAACCGTGTGACAATAACACGCATTATTGCAGAACCCTATTTTGGTCATTCATAGTCAAAGATCCGAACCTACAGCGACCTACACCGATCTGATAAATGAATGAAACACATTTTATAAGACACTAGCTTACACCAGCGGTTTAGCCTGTGTACCAAGCTATAGTCTTTGTGTAAATTGTATCCTATATAACATATGTTATTCTGATGCATAAACTACATTCCTGCAAAGTTTCATCTAAGTCCGTTCCGTAGCTTTTGTGAAATAGTAACATACATTTATCCATTCACCCAAACTTCCGTATTTATAAGTAGGATTTAGAATGTAAGAAATCATATCAAAGATGAGTTGCTTCAAAATATCTGGACTGAAAGTTTCATTTTTTTACAAATGATTTTTCATTCCCCCCTTGTTTTTCAGACAAACATATTACTTATATATTAACATGTTTGTAATAAAACAGCGTGTACGTTGTAATATTTTTTTAATTCCATCCGATACCGAGAAATTAACTGGCATCGACATACTTTTTCATATCTGGCTACTCAGATTAATACTCGTAACAGACAACCTAACTTCAGAGCATTCTATACGTTTTATGCTTTAAGTCAGTATAAAATTTCTTATTACCTTAAAATTGCAATTTTTAATAAAAATATTTCTTAAAAAAATTTAGGCAACCTATTTTAAATAAATTGTATAATGTACTAAAATTATTTTAAAATTTGTATCATGGTATTTTCAGCTCGGTGAAAGACGTCCTAGGCTCGGATCTTAGACCATTTTATAACGACCGTTACAATGACAACACTCATATTTTGTACCGTACTACCTTGTAGATAGGTTTGCCAACTTCAAAATACAATTTAGTGGGAAATTTTGATAAATATTGATTCCAAATGCAGCACGATCTCTAATCTCAGATAGGTTATTAACATTGGCAGTAGAAGACGCACAGAAGCGCCTATCAAAACAATTTGCACAGAGTAGCATAAGAAACAACCACGTAATGATAACTTACATTATATACCAATTTGGTAGTCTTAGAGCCATTTATCTGAAATTGGTTTCCTAATTGCCTATCACGCAAGGAACTTAATGTCAAAATAAATGTAAGTTTAACTATTTAACCAACTTCAAAAAGGAGGAGGTTATATTATGTTTGACACCTACATTTTTCTGAACTGATTTTAAATATTCTTTTTTATTTAAAAAAGTGGTACCTTCACGATTAAAAAATCACAGGTTTTGTTGGAGTTTTGACAATTAAAAATTTTTAGATTTAAAAAAAATATCAAGTACCGACATAGGTACCATGACATTGGAGTCGGTGTTTGCAGTTACTGCGTTTAATCAGTTAATCAACCATCGATAGTAAACATACCATCCGTTACTCGTCGTTCATATGTCGCTCAACGCCTCGGTTTATACAGCGTCACGCTCGTGCTACGCTGCATTGTGATGGAAACCACAAGTGATGAAACCTTACACGTAAACAAGTCCCAGAATTAAACTGCCCATACATGGTAACAAGATCTTATACAACGGATCTACGTTACATTTTCAACATTTTGATTTTTGTTGCACAATTTAAGCACTACGCAAAAAACTGACTTGAATTTGAAAAAATCATCTAGGTATTACACTTTATTTATACATACATACATACATATCTTCACGACAAGTCCCGTAAGGAGTTGGCAGAGAGTATTTATCCTAATCTCAAGATCTTACAGACTTGACTGGCTTTCGTCACATTTTATTTAGCGTTCTATCATCAGTGTGTTGAGTGTGTGTTTCGCACGAATTTACTTTAATACCGCGTTTGTGTTTGTACGATCCAAATGTATGGAGTAATTTAGTTGTTTCGACTATCCGCTAGAGGCGCTGTTAATAACTCCATACATCAAGGTCGTTAAACGTTAACGTGATAGTAGTAGTAGAAGTAAATTATTTAAAAACTCACACTTGGCACACTGATCCAGTATTGGCCATGGGACTACCTCCAAAGTTACGCTTATATAAATATAAAACGGTTTTTTTATGTTATAGGAAGGCAAACAAGCAGACGGATTACCTGTTGGTAAGAAATTCACGCCGCCTAGAGACACCAAAGTTGGTAATGGTGCGTTGCCAACCTGAGGTCGGGATGTTAGGCCTCGAGCAAAAGTAAGTTTACCGGCTACCTTATCCTCCGAACCGGAACACGTCATGACGTTATGGCGGCAGGAATTCGGGCGAGTCGCTGCCAAACTCTACCACCTAGTCGGATTTCACGGTGTTAGTGATGGTGAGCATTTGCTCGCCTTTTAAGAGCTGCCTGGCAAGAAAGGCTATAGGTCTATTCTACAAAGGAACCCGGACCAACACGGGGGAAATTTTGAAAATTGGGAAAATTGGGGGAAGATTTTGAAAATTGGTTAAGAAATAAAGGAAATATCGATATACATAAAAAAATATAGGATTTCAACATATTTATCTGACTTTTAAGAAGCAGGAGGTTGTAATATTATTACAACCTCCTGCTTCTTAAAAGTCAGATAAATTCTATGAAATGTTACGATTCTAATGTCTCTTACATTAGATATTACAGATGCGGTGTTGTCCCGTTGAGACAAATGCTGTCTATTGCTGTCTATAGACATCTGAGCCCTTACTATGAGCTTAGGCCCTGTCAAGTTTACTATACTCGCTACCGTCTCTGTCAATTATTCATATGAAAAATTCGATCAGCGTCTCTATTAGTAACTAACTAAAAGAAACACATTTTTAGACCAAAAGTGTCACAGATTTCGACAAGTAACTTACCGAACGTAGTCTGTACTAACTCATGGTAAAGACTTAGATGTTACAATTTGGGAATCCGACTGAAATCGGTATGTTAGGTCTGGAACACGGAAGTGCCAAACACTGATTTGGCAAGGGGATGGATCCCTATTCATGAAAATTGCTACCAGAGTTCTAATAGCAATAGTCTGCTACTTTGATTAATGTTTAGATTATTTTTGCTATATACCTGGAAAATAAATTCGGAAAGAAACTTCACGTCCATATCCTCAAAGTGGTAGGCAGAGATACCCCAAAAACTATCGGAAGACACTAACTCCCAAAAAGTTACAGGTGCCAAACCTATTGATAACTGGCACATATACCATCCCGGGCAACTTGGTTTTTATAAGAAAGTTGAAAAAATAAGTTGCCAGACACGGAGATTAAACTCAAGACCTTATGAAGTCTATATCGGGCCTCTAGACTACAAAGGCAAAATATAAATTACATACGAAGATAACTAAATCTAGCTAAAAATAATTACATAGTATAGAACAAAGTCGCTTTTTCTGTCCCTATGTCCCTTTGTAAGCTTAAATATTTCAAACTGCTCAACGGATTTTGATGCGGTTTTCTTAATAGATAAAGTGCTTAAAGAGAAAAGTATATGTGTATATTTTATACCCGTGCGAAGCCGCGTCTGCCCGCTAGTACTATTATAACTCGTTTATATGTTTGTTTGTTTTTGAAATTTGTTTAAACATTTGTTACTCAAAACAGCTGAACAAATGTGTATGAAATTTGGTAGAAAAACACATTGTAGTCTGGGATAGCAAATGGGCTAATTTGTATCACAACAGGTTCCCGAGGGAGAGCTTAACAACGTTAAACCGCAGCTGTAACGGCGTTACTCGTAAAAAAAGAATGCTTTACATTTGTATCAAACTCTTTTTAAGCTTTTCATTTCACCTGTCCCAATGTTTGTATTGCAATTGTAAGGTAATTTGTTTCAATTTACACTCTTCATCATCGGCACTTGGTGCAATTCCATTGTATACATACTTTCCAAATAACTCCTGTACTTTCCACAATAAAATCACAGTTTTTAACAACCAAATACTTACTCGTATAGTTAAAAGTGATATAGTAACATAAAAAGTATATTTACGCCCATATCCCGAAGTGGTAGGTAGAGGCACAACCAGGGCACACTCGACTAGCCGAAGACACTAAGTCTTACAATGTGACAGTTGGCAAGCCTATCGCCAACCGGGCACATATCCAATTTTTTTTATTAGAGAATTGGAAAAACTCAATTTTCTCTTTTGTTGTCCGACCCGGGATTCAAACCCGGGACCTCATGCAGTCAAGTCCAACACCTGAACCGCTAGACAACAGAGGCGATTATATTTATTTATAATATTTTATTAGATGATGACGATACGTCACCAGGGCTGTTCAACTAAATATAGATTATCTGTGGTATTGCGGTCTAGCGTCGGACTTGACTTCTTAAGGTCCCGCGTTCGATCTCCGGGTCGGGCAACAAAAAATATATTTTCAATGAAAATAACGCTGCCCGCGATTGGGTATGTGCCCGGCTGGCGATAGCCTTGACACATATTACATTTTGGGACTTAGTGTCTTTGGCTAGTCGTGGGTGCATTGGATGTTCCCCTGCCTACCTCTTCCGGGAAGATACTTTTTTAAATACTGAATTCAATTCACAAGTCTATCACAAATATATATTTTCTTTTAAATTACATGATAAATATATACAAAATAGCCTTTGAGTAATAAAACATTATAAGTATCCTTGTTGAAATATTTGTCGACACCTTGAATATAATTCAGTGACGGGTCAGGGCCAAGGGAGATCTCTTATCGCTTGAAAGTTGTAATAAGATCCTTTGAACGTCATGACGCAAATATTCAATTTCACCCGAAACGACTGACGCGTGTCAGATAGAAAATCAAATTAGTATCTTCACGCCAATATCACCAAAGAAGCTGAGTCACAATCATAACCCACGATTAGAACTTAGTCCACAATATGATCAAACAAATCTATATATTAATACGTGAAGCCTAATAAACTTCGGACTCCTTTTTACGAAAATTGTGCGGACGCAGGAGTATAAAATTTGGCACATTTATAGTTTATGTGTATGGAAAGTGCAGAACGCCAAATATTTTTCAATAATAATGCTTATAAAGTAAATTAAATTAATTGATAAAACATTACCAACACTAACGAGCATTTGACACACACAAACAAATACTTATATCGATGATAGCGATAAAAGATCACAGATGGCGCACTAAAAAGTTTGGTAACAAAGTAGTTGGTCTTGAGAAATGAAGATGGCGTTCTTATCAACAAGATATTAAAATTTATCAAATTTCGACCAACGGGCGGCCACGAGGCCTAATAAATTGATAAAGCAACCCTTGATTGGTCAGTTCGACACTTGGATATTTTTCATAAATATACATAAAAGAAATAGATACAAAAGAAAACCGTGTTAGTTAGCACTATTTATTACTCAAGAATGGCTTAACCGATTTAGCTAAAAATTTATGGGAATGTAGCTTAAGACCAGGAGAATATCCGGGACCTCAAGAAGTCAAGTCCGACTCCGGACATCTAGACCACAGGCGGCTGAATACTACCTAAGAATACTGAATTATTTATTTTTCTGCTGTTCCTCTGTTTATTTTTATTATTTAATGGTAATAATTAACACAAAATAATATTCCATACGTTCAAGCGTTATGCAATGACCAAAGACAATATGCACTTATTAGTATAATATTAATATATTACCTATTTATCGCCTCTGTGGTCTAGCGGTTCAGTTGTTGGACTTGACTGCATGAGGTCCCGGGTTCGAATCCCGGGTCGGGCAACAAAATGAAAATTAGATTTTTCCAATTTTCTAATAAATAAATGTTGTTCGAGATTGGAAATGTGCCCGGTTGGCGAAAGGCTTGCCACCTATAACATTGTGGGACTTGGACATTGTGTCTTTGGCTAGTCGTGGGTGCCCTTGTTGTGCCTCTGCCTACCTCTTCGAGAATATGGGCGTGAAGATACTTTATATTATTTATATTTAACTAGCGGCCCACCCCGGCTTCGCAGTTATGAAATATACATATAAACCTTCCTCTTTAATCATTTTATCTATTAAAAGAAACAGCTTCAAAATCCGCTGTGTAGTTTAAAAGATTTAAGCATACAAAGGGACATAGGGACAGAGGAAGCGACTTTGTTTTATACTGTGTAGTGATAAGATTTATTTAATTCCACAAAAAATGGCATCTAAATATATCCCCATTTCGCGTTATCATCGAATCACAGCTAAACCGATGAACCAGTTTCGATAATCCTTTTTTTGTTGTGTTAGCTTTTATCAGGAGAAGGTTCTTACAAACAGAAAACCCGGGAAAATTGCAGGCAGAATGGGAAAACAATACTTTAATTTGAACGCGAAAGCGATACGAAGTTCGCCGGATCGGCTAGTGCAGAGTATGATTTAGAACTATTAAAAATGAACGTAATGCCATATCAAGCAATACGACGTTCGCCGGATCGGCTAGTGCAAAATATAATTTAGAGTTACTGAAAATGAACGCTAAGGAAAATTCTCTTGTGGTATTAGTCTAAATATACATAACACATCTAATAACATATAAGAAAAATATCACGTTTCACAGGCCAAAAACTTTTGATCGAACATCGGGCAGGGAGCCAAAAATCATAGAACGGATATGTTTGTTTCTTTAATTTGCTATTAGATCAAATTTAAAGCACTTTTTACATCTGTTTTATGTAAAACGTTAACACAGATCAGCAAATCAAATGTGATTAAAGCTTTATTTTTAAACATATCCTTTTGTGTGGTTTGGAAAATGGGTCAATAGTACCATAGCATTTCTTATTATTTTAACTAGCTGTTACCCGCAGCTTCATCCGAGAAAAATTAAGATGTAAGCTATCCTATTTTTCAAATTGGATTGGACACGGTGTGAAAATTTGATTAAAATCGGTTAAGTAGTTTAGGTGTCCATCGCGGACAAACAACGTAAGTAATTTATAAATATTAAGATGACGAACGTATAAAGCAGTTATAGAATAGGTTAATAAAAGTACTACTTTTACTAGCGGCAGCTTGCATAAATGATTACCACTGAATTACCTATTCCAGTCAGTGTTCACTCTGGTCATGTTCTATGCGGAAGGATAGAGTAGCCGTAATACTGATGCAAAAGGCCTAATATCTCTGCTTTAGATAACGTACCCTTATGAAGTATCTTAACGCCCATATTCCCACAGAGGATGGCAGAGGCATAAACAAGATACCCACGACTAGCCAGACACAAAGTCCTACAAAGTGATAGGTCGCAAGGCCTGTCGCCAAACGGGCACATGTCCAATCCCGGGCAACATCATTCTTATTTTAAAATTGAAAATACGCATTTTCTATTATTTGTTCTCAACTGGGAATCGAACCAGGGACCTTTAAAAGTCAAAAATAACGCGGGATTACTATTTGAATATTATTGCCAGCCTAAATCCAAAACTTGGTAAAAACATTTAAAAATCAAGTAATACTTGTACTTCCCACGTGGTTGAAACCAATTGGAGATTATGAAAATCTTTACGTTTCAAGTTTTAAAGAGGACATTTACATATATATGATATGAGAACGAAATTTACCGTCTCGCTGACCTTGACTAACTTTTTTTGAATTTTAAGAAAAAACCTGACTTAAGAGTGATGTCATTATAATATTATTTCTCATTAAAAATGCGTCTGAAGGGTTGTTTACTATATTTTAAAACCCGGATACTGTGAATGTTGTATGTAATACATGTAGGTTTATTTATTAGCACACTCTACATCTTATCTGGCTTGACGAGCGATAATTAAAAAATGTTGCTAGCACCTTTGCTAATAAAAAATAATTTAAAAAATTGTACTTTATCCTTATAAAGTACATTTTTTTATTATTTTTAGGACGATAAGAAAATCCAAAAGATATCTCATGAAATATTACTATTTATTTTAGCCATTTTCACAGTAATGCTAGTTTTCTAGTACCAAAGTCGCATTTCCTGCCACATGTACATGTAGACAAAAATCTAAAAAACGCTCAAACCAATTAACATAATTTGTTAGAGCAGCTCTGAAATATGATCTAACAAAAACTAACCATAAAAAATGCTAATTTTTAATTTATTTTGAAGAGGCAAGTAGTGTCCCTCCAGAAACACTCTGCGGACACCATTTGATTTCATAAAAGGTATAAAGTACCAAACGGATCGCTCTTGTCATTGGTTTTGTACATGAACAACTGCACTGGTCTATCAAATTTTTATACCTTTTGATACAGAAAACAGTGCCGTAGAGTACATGAGTCCTCAGTTACACAACTTGTCCTATCTTTTATACCACCGAATTGAAAATCTCGTTTTGATATTAAAAGTAAAACTATGTCAACATATTAGTCGTGTTTTCATCTACATATGTTAGACTATTTGATCAAAATTCATAAACTTCGAATTAGAAGTTTCGCTTTCCTCGTGTAGCCCCAGAGGCATGTTATTAATTATGCCCCCATTCATCGGCGAGATTTAATGAGGTTATGAAAGCGGAGCTGACTGTATTGAATTATATTATACATACGTGTTACGTCATAATACACTAGTCAAAATTGCATTATATACAGGTGTTACTTAATAGCACACTAAGATACAGTTGTCAAAATTGCATTATACATAGGTGTTACGTTATAGTACATAAAAGAACACTAGTCAAATTTGCATTATACGTAGATGTTCTGTCATAGACAATAAAGAAGACTCGTCAAAATTGCATTACATACAAGTGTTACGTGCATAACACTAGTATATAATATAGCACACCATAGTACACTAAGGTACAGTTGTTAAAATTGCATTATACATAGGTGTTACTTCATAGCACACAATGGTACAGTTGTCAAAATTGCATTACATACAGGTGTTACTTCATAGCACACTAAGGTACAGTTCTATAAATTTCAAAGAAAGAAAAAATTTCGTCCCAGACAGGATTTGAACCTGTAACTTTTCGTCTCAAGCCGACGAATGCTCTAACCAATTGAGCTACTGAGGATTCAAGTCCCGTGGCGAAATTTTTAATTTCTTTCTAACCCGTTAACGCGGGTAGTTATGTCCTATAGATACACAATTCTGAGTACCCACCAAATGAGTTCATCAGTTATGTCATAGTACACTAAAGAACACTCGTCAAAATGGCCGTATACATAGATGTTCTGTCATAGACACTAAAGGAGACTCGTCAAAATTGCATTATATACAAGTGTTACGTCATAGCACACTAAGGTACAGTTGCCAAAATTGCATTATACATAGGTGTTACGTTATAGTACATAAAATAACACTAGTCAAAATTGCATTATAAAAGGTGTTCTGTCATAGACACTAAAGGAGACTCGTCAAAATTGCATTATATACAAGTGTTACGTCATAGCGCACTAAGGTAGAGTTGTCAAAATTGCATTATACATAGGTGTTATGTCATAGTTCACTCGTCAAATGAACACATGTCAAAATTGAATTATACGTGTTGTACGTGTTAGATGTGTCATACTGTGCAGCAGAGTCACTCTGATAAATACCCAACAGTAACATCTTTAAATACTGTACATTCAATGCGTATAACATAGTATGCTGTTCACAACTTTACGAGTACTAGATTTTGAAGTAATTCATATTGAAAGTTGCTCCACTGGGGAGTAGACTCTCAAGCAAAACTACCTGTATCTCAGACTTAGAAACTATTTCTACAAAATATGATGATTTTTTAATGAAAACCATGTATCTCGCATTGTACGTGTATAACAATATCAATATAAGATGGTAGCTTTGGTGATTTCTCTCCACACATGAATAAACTAGAAGAAACTAAGTTTAAGTTCATTGTGAGTTTAAATAAAAACTTTTTAACGAGCTCTTTAAGGAACCAATACTTTCAGCTCTTTTATTTGAGTTGGCAATGTGTTTTTAAGCCGAATGGCCTGACACGTAAAAGAAAGGTAATTATTGTTTTGGATCGAAACGAGATAGATCTTTAACGATCTAGTGTTGTATTATTACTTCGCAGAAATTTCAATCTAAATTTGATAAAGAAATACGTGGATCGAATAGTTATGAAAGTTCGATCTCTTGCATAAATACGTTTACTGACCCAACTCCTGAAACTTGAACTCATATTTTTTATTCTACTAGGAGGCTAAAGCATCACATCACTAAGCCACAGTTTTTTTCGTCAGAATTCAATTATCTGTCTATTCATGTAGGGGAAACACCCGATTATCCCTAATGTCTATTCATAGATGGATTAATTCAGAACCACTTAATAAAGCATACATTGTGTATTGTGTATCTAGGGACTGGTCTTCACAAACAATATACATTGTATAATATACAATACCAAATACAAAATTAATCAGTAGTACCCCTACCATGATCCATTTGAATTTTCAGTCAAGTCGAAAAATTGATCTCGACATAAAATTTGAGGTCAATTTTAACGAAAGTAACGTCTAATGTTTTATAATAATGTCAGAACACAAAATGTTTTACTATATAGATAAGAACACAGAGATGCAACTATGATACATTGTGTACACATTGTGTCAAGATAGTGGCAGAACATCGATAAGTTTTAAGTTATGTTGGATAGATGGCAGTCGTCGAGTACAAGCTTAACAAGTTGACCAACACATTACACAATTTTGTCCAGTTTATTTTGTTTGTATATTCAAAGCCTATAAAACACTATACATTTTGAAGGTCCAAGCGACAAAAAATTTCGTGCTAGCGAAATGGAAATATTCGTTTGTTTGAGAAAATTTCGATTAAACATTTCTATAATGAGAAATGTTCATAGTAGGGGTATATAAACATGATCGAGCAAAATAATAGAACGTAGATTAGAGGCAATAGTAAAGTAGTCAGGAGGGAATCGTACATACATTTTTATTTTAATAAGAAGGCAAAAAGGCGTAGATACGCTTCGGCTACAGACACCGAAAACATCATGAATAAATTTTATGCTTCTATCAAAATTTAATCAGATACTCCCTCCAAAACGGAATATAATAAATAAATAATAATAAATAAATATCCCTAGACAAGATGCACAAATTGAATCTAACCCTTAATTAAGCAAATTATATGATTGTGTTATAGGTTTAAGTTAATGATGCTAATGCATAGAAATATTTAAATAGATACCAAAATAAATTTAATAAACACCCAGTCCCGGAAATGCAGACATCCGAACATTCATCACACAAATGCCTGTCCACATCGGGAATCAAACCCGAAACTCGCGGTTGATTGATGGAGTTCGTAGTCCATTCTTTATCACTACTTTGTTAAAATTTGTGTGCAATAAGGAATTGATTAAAAAAATTGCCCAACTTATAAAACACTGGTCACTCACACAATGTTCTCAAGAAATATGCCCATAGAAATAATTATACAGAAATCCTGAATTCAATCGGAGTGTTAAGAAGCCAACTTAAAGCTGGAAAAGATTTTTATAGTCATCTTCGTCTAGTTTATTCTTATAAAAAAGTATAGAGCTGGAACTTTTGCTAATTATTTTGCTGAAGATTTTAGAAAACATTTACAGCTTTTTTCATTCGTTAGTTTTTTCATGAAATAAGAATCTTAAGATCGGGTGTTCTAAAATTTGGAATACACTTTTCATGTCTATAACAACTTATAATCAAAATGGCAATCAAAACCAGAGGCAGATTATTTTTTCGTAATACTCCAAATGGCATTGGATATCAATTGAAAAGCTTTGAAAAGTAGTCAAGTTGTCAAGAAAATCCAATTTGTTTCAATGTATTTAAATATTTTTATTGGTTTATTTAAGGTTGATACGTCTTCGTATTACGACAGTTACTATTATACAGGTACTCGATAATGTATGTTTAACGACAACCCCTTCCCGATCCAGATTATAAACAAAACATCAAACAATAATGGGTACATTACAAGCACATCAGTTTATTCAATAGAAAGAACGTTACTGACATGTAAACCAGTGATTAGACGAAAATGGTCCTACGAAAAACCTTCAAATTACTCGTAAGTAGTCTCATAGATATAATGGAATGCGTCAGTAATATTACAACAAACAAAATATTATAAACATAACAGACACCCATAGGCAAAAATGGCACTAACAAACATATAGTTCCGAAAATGGTATTTTACTAACTTTTATTTGATACTCATATTGCTTTAGTAAAAACAACGATCCCTGGCTCTTCTTCTATTTGGTGGCGCCATTTTGAAAATGTATATAGCCATGTCACTACCAGAATTTTACAGAATCTAACGCGAACGATATGCCAAAACTGTCCGTCTGTTTTGGCTGTCATGCCAAGCCTCGTTCTGACGCTTGAAGTTATAAAGTAATTTTAACGAAAACACTTAAAAAATATATAAACACTGTTATTTTTTTTATGAACAAACCACCTAAAATTCTTTAGTTACTAAAAGCAAAAAAAAAATACTTACTAAAAGGAATTTTCGGCTAAGATTTGTAAATTTCATTTTAGAAAATGTTTTAAGGAGTATTTTGTCTTATTACATATTATACTAAATTGCAGGTCTGACATAAGTTCCAAAGTATTTTCCCAATGTATACAGACGTCTTTGGTAGTATATTGGTACTTAACAATGATCGGGCTAAATGAATCTTGCTATTTCTGAATGGTCTTAAGGCACAATTGTACCCTGGAGCTGGCTTTGCTATAACGTGAAGTGACATAAAGTTGTCAAATTAAGGCATTAAATCTGTCAGCAGTTTTACAAACATGAATTCAGAAAGGTTACTCTAGAATCTCTGTGGTCTAGCGGTTCAGTCGCCTCTGTAGTCTAGAGGCGTTGGACTTGACTGCTGAGGTCCCGTGTTCGAATCCTGGGTCGGGCAACAAAAAGAAAATTTGGGTTTTACAATTTTCTAATAAAAAAAATGTTGCTCGGGATTGGATATGTGGCCGGTTGGCGATAGGTTTGCCACCTATCACATTGTGGGACTTAGCGTCTTCGGCTAGTCGTGGGTGCCTCTGTATAACTCTTCGGGGATAATGGCGTGAAGATACTTACTTACTCTTGAAGCTCGATTCATGCAATATTGAAAATTAGAATCGAGTATGTCATTGAAGGTAAGTACTCTTGAACACAATAATAGCGATATATTAACATTTACTAAATAGTAAAAAAGTATTTTATCGAATTGGTTGAATTTATTAGTAATTCAATTTAAATAATCCGTTAGTACTGTGTTCAAAAGTGCCTAAAATGGCAAATACGATTCCAAATTCCAGTTAGCATGATATCGAGATTCAAGAGTAACTCTACAGTTTCGCATTTTTGTTCGGATTTAACTCCAAAAATACTATACCAATTTCGGTCACATTTTGTATCTACGTAATTTGGTCCAACTTAAAGCCATTTTTTATGTCAGTTGTCATCGAACACGGACACTGCTTTCCTGATGATAAGAGACAACAGTGACCTATAGTGACAGGTGCGTCGCTGTCTTGAGGCCAGGATGGAAAGCCTATTTCATAAGTCTACCAGCTGCCTTACGTTAAAACCAGAACATGTTAGTCATTATGGCGACAAGAATACATAAGGCGGAGGATCCCTACGTGGGCAACTTGCACAGCACTTTACCACCAGTGGTCTTTTTTGTGTTAATTCTCGCTTATTATGGTGAAAGAGGCTGATGATCAATTCTAATCACCGGACTAACACGAGGATTATTCTGATATCTCGAGGATTTGTGCGGAAGAACTAAATCATTTGATAAAGGCGAAGCTGTAGGCAACATTTAGTCTCATAACAAATGTTTTCTTATTTTCCTTATTTGGTTCACAAACATTGTCAAGGCTGGTGAGTTAGCGTCTCGTTTATTGTATTTCTAAAGGAAATACTCTGTGAAAGATTTGCTACACCGTGATTTTTTGAAGGTAAGGCATTTGTTTGCCAAAATTTTTACGGATGAACGCACATCATTTAAAAAAATAGCGCAAAATATTGAGGAAAACATTTTATGGAAGAGGAAAATGAGTAAGGTCAGCCACAATTGTTCGGAATAATTCCGCAAAAAAATATTCCAGAATTCAGAAAAATCAAAACGAATTTCGGACATATCCAAACGAATCTATGGACTTTACACATACGTCCGCGTAAGTCTATTTTTCGTACGCTATTTCAGTAAATTTGTATTGACTATAAAAGGTTTCGACCTTACACATACGAGTACGTCCGCGTCAGTCTATTCTACGTACGCTCTTTCAGTGAATTTGTACGGACGACAAAAGCTTTCGATTTTAATGAGGCGGACATTACAATTTCTGACGGTATGGCATTGCCACTCACAAACATCTGTAGAATTAGCAGGGTTAATTTTTTTATACCAAAAGAAGCTATCTAAGTCTACTTGAAATTTCAATTTTTGCTTAGTAAGGGCACTCACTAAAGGTTCTCAGCACATGATGGGACACAGTGTCTTCAGCTAGTCGTATGTGCCATTGTTGCGCCTCTGCCTACCACTACAGTTATGTTAAGATATTTTTTTATAACTTGGCCAGGCATGCTTACATTTTTTATAAATTTGTATTTTAAAAAATATTGCATTTGTCAACAGTCATAGAGGAAGGGCCGAAGGTAGTCGTATCTACAAACCGCTACCATTAATATCCTCACCGAACAGGTAGCCGGAAACCAACTAACAAGATTAATTGGCTATCAAAATATAACTTTATTAAACATAAATTAATAAAAAATAAATTACAATTTTACAACACGTTTATGTATTGGGTTTAGTCATAGCAGGTAAGTAAAAATATACGTCTTAGAAAGATTTTACTGGTGCGTTAGCACCTGAGTTTTACATGTATAGCCATTGCATTAAGGAAATGTAAATAGCTATGCTATGTGATGAGCACTAACGTAATGGAGACAATAACAATCACGAGGTACCTAGTGTGAACCTAGTATATGAAAAGGTTATTTGAAGTTTTGATGTTTCCTTTTAATATTTTGCTGACAATTGAAATAAAGAATACAGTCTAGCATTGTTTTACTTATTGCGTTTTTGTATGAATTCAATAAATCTTAAAAAAGTAACTTCATTCGAACTCGAGAATTAAGAATTAAAGTCAAAAGCTGGACCGCGAAACCACAAAAGTGACTAACTCAAAATAATTTTAAATTTTGTTATAGCTTTTATGACCTATTAACAATGAATAGTAATGGAATCTTACCAAGTGCAGATTAAAGAAAAGAAATTGTAAAAGGAAATGGTTTTTACAATATTGAAGTTGTATTGAAACTCTCGTGGAAACATTCTCAAAAGGTAAAAGTTTCTCTAAATAGGTCTAATTTTATCAAACAATTAGTACACTGCTAGTACAAGTCGACTACAGTAAACGACGCAAATCAGAAGGGTTACTCTTGAATCTCGATTTCAGACAAATAAGAAATTGGAATCGAATTTGTGTCACTTTATACTCTTGGATACAAACAGCTAATTTTTTTTCAACGAATTTGCAATATCAAATTATTACGACCGTCGTATTGGTCGAGGGGCAAACACGCCAAACTATAGTGACCAACCGCGAGCCTTTGGTTCGATTCCCGGCGGGGATAAGCATTTGTGTGATAAACGTTTAGGTCTTTGTGTTTAACAAATTTATTGTAGTATCAATTTAAGTATTTCTTTGTACTAGAATCGTTGACTTACACATACAATTTGATTACTTTGGAGTTAGATGCAATTTGTGTAACTTGTCCAGGAAGATACTTATTATTTATTTATTGACTAAATGTTCATAATTCTTAAAATTGTATTATAAGGCACAAAATGACAAAATCTATTGCAATTTGCAGGAAATCGAGATTCAAAAGTAAACCGACTGATCAGAGAACAGAGCCCGTACCATAACTGTACGGCGCTAGACTCGTACTCGTAAAACTATGCCTGCCTATCACGTTGTCGGACTTAGTGTCTTCGGCTTGTCGTGGGTGCCTTGGTTATACCTCTGTCTACCTTTTCGAGGACATGGGCGTAAAGCTACTTTTTTATATTTATAACAATGTCAGATGTTACGTTTCTATTTCTTTTTTAGTTATTTTTTTTAACTATTTTCTCGTTGGGCGAGGGGTTAGCGAATGACCAACTCCGCAGGGCTTATATTCTATTCCACGAGTGGAACCATTAACAAAAGTGTTCGATCTGTTTAAGCGTGATGCGAAGACCAGGAGAAATAAGGATTCATTTTTACATACAGGGTAGCTTTTAAAAGACCGGCCAAATATGACCATGCATCTTGTATTTTACGTCGGATAAAAGTTTTTTTTTAAACCACCACCTTTCCTGTCGCTATAACGTCATTACGTATACCGGTTCATAGGGCAAGGTAGCTTACTTTTGCTCGGGGCCTAACATCCTGACCTCAGGTTGGCAACGATTATCACCTTTGATGTCTGTAGGCGGTGTGAATTTATTACCATCAGATAATCCGTCTGCTTGTTTTTCTTTCAATATCATAAAAAAAATAGTTTAGTTATATCGAAAATGTTATCAATTTAGAATAATCTTTTTTTGAAAAATTGCGTGGTCCTTTAAACGTAACGTACCTAACTTATATAGATTTCAGGAGCATATTTAATATCATTACTGTTTTATTACATGTACGTATACCTACGTCTATACTAACATTAAATATGCGAAATTATGTCTGTCTGTTGGATTTTCAGGACGCTTAACCGCTTTTGATTAAATTCGAAGTGCTTAAAGCTAAAGACCCGAGTTCATAAATAAGCTTAATGGAGGGTTTCCTGATTCATAAGCTATATTTTTAAAAATCATCCCCAAAATACTTTAAAAGGGGTATAACTTTGTATAAGAATCTTAACAATACTACGCTGACGAAGTCGCAGGTAAATAACTAGTAATACAACATTAGAATTACGTTCGTATGAAGAGACTTGTCGCCACAATCTTACAAAAGCTGGGAACCACTAGCCCGTTCCTGCATGGTACGTTAGATTTTCCGTCAACGATGTTCATCGCTCTTAAAATAGTTTTATTGATATCCAAGATCTAACCTATTAACAGATAAACGTATAACTTTGCCAATATTCTTTCGATAGAAAGATTGGATAAAATTTGAGCATATATATGAAGCTCATTGAATTTAGACACAAAAAAGTCTGTAAAGTCGGTTTACTGACGATAGTTGAACGTAACAACGTCATAAGAACGGAGGCCGATTGAGCCTCTTTGTCGCTCGTTCCGCGTTCTCGCTTGCACTTCAAGCCTTGAAGGCACGGCTCAAAGCGAGGTAACGCCGCGTGAGTCATGTTTTTTGGTGCGTCCATCCATCGAATTATAAGACGTTGTCACGTCACAAGCACAAATAAAAGCCCGAAAATCGAATATTTTTGTTGATGTTGATGTTATAGTCTGTATCTATCATGAGCACGATTCATGGCAAATCTACTGAACCGATCGTAAGAACATGTTACTGGCAGGTACTGTATATTCAGAGGAAGGTAATAGCATACTTTTTATCATGAGGGGTTTTAGTCAAAATGATAATTGGACTATAATTAAGTAACGCGTAATCCTATTAAATTTGTCAATGTAAACTTTCAAGGAAAGTTGTCTTTGAGCCTCATAGAAGTCAGCAGTTTTTTTTAGATACACTTAATGAGAGCATCTAAACAAATACTATGAAAGATATTTATTTTACAGTAAGTTATCTTAAGAAGAAAAAAGTTCCATTATTTACAGCGAAAGAAGGTAAAAGCTATTAAATAAAATGAGGTACAGGAAAATAAAGCACCACTCTCACTGATTTTTAACATGCATTCTGCATTCGACATAATCTGGACGAAACTCGAGAGGTGCGGATATTCGTACCATCAGTTCTTACACCTACAAAGACATAAAGTATTATCTATAGACATGACGTGTAGTTATCAGGTCTTTTTAAATTAGGTGTAAACTTTTTGGACCAACCACTAAAATAATGAAGACAGTGTAGGGGTGGATAAGCAAAAATTAAGAAAGCCTAGTAAGAGAACAGGACTTCTATACTATTCAAGCATGTGTTCGTTGCCTTTTTACATAAAAAGAGTCTGACTTTACCTCTGTTTTTTTTTTACTTATAAAGATTTTATGTAAAGCCAGATTTTTATTTATTTATAGAAGATTCAAACAAAACAAGTATGAAAAAGAAGGAATTGTACTTAGAACAAACCAGTTCTTTATTAACGGCTATTGAACTGCTAGTTTAAATATAGTGAATAAGTGAATGCTTGGGTACAAAGGTTTGAAAATTCAAAATAAGAGTTAATAATAATAAGAGAGATAATTCATTTCAATGTAAAAGTGTGGGGACTTCATCCCTTATACATACAAACTTATGATGCAATGTTTGTGATCGTAATTCTTCGAAACGGTTCGGCTGATTTTGAAAGAGTTCGTCACTATCATGACGGACATTTTTCACTTATAAAGGGTACTGTGAAACTTATTAAATATACGGATTCTAGTCAAAAACATTATAGAAATGCATTTATCAATAACAGGATATTCACTAATTTAAATTTACCAGGTTTAATTGTAAAATTGCCGAGTCTAGCATGAAACTTTTCACAAATGTAATCAATTACAAAGGTTTCTGATTAATCCAGACCTCACTGTAACATCAATCTGACATCCCGATTCTAATCAGAAATTCATAGAAACCTCTTTGGCAATATGCTGTTTCTAATCTCTGGTAGAAATAGTTATCAATTACACAGGCGTTTTATTTATCAAGGTCTTACTGTAACATTTGTATGTGTTAATTTAATATGAAAATTTTAGTTAAAAATACATTACAAAAATGTAGTTATAAATAACATTTTTCTTGTTTATTTGATAGGTCACCGAACAAGCATTTGATTCTCCTGTTGGTAAGAAAATAACCGTGCCTTAGCACCGTCGATATACATGTGCATCGTGGTCCTGAGGCCGGGTTACTTTGCCTATTGTGTAAGTGTAAGCTACCCCACCCTCCGAATCAGAACATGATAGTCATTACGGTAGCAAGAATAGGTGACAGGGAAGATCCCTACCCGGGAGAGTTGCTTTACAGTATTCTATCAGGGGTCATATCGGTAGTTACCTCTATATCTACCTGTTTTTGCCTCTTACAAGCAAGCTACCTGGGAGAGAGACAGATGGTCTATTCTACTCAACGGACCCGGACCAATACGGGAGTCATTATATCCAGCTTATCCTGAAAAGTCAACTTATATGCTTACTCTGGCCACCACAAACAATTACAAAGGTTTTTCATAGATCTTTATCAATACCGTGATAACAATTCAATATACCAATTCAAACATAATATAGCTTTAAATAATAGAGGTTTTTTTTATTTACCGAGGTTTTACTAAAACACGAATTTAATATGGCTATTCCAGTGTGGAATGTTAAAATGTGCTCTTCGATTGAAATCGAGTGAGACGATTTTACAGTGAATTTAGCTCAGCGAATTTCCATTACAAACATCGAATGGCACATTTACAGGTTTCAATGTTGCAGTGGTTTACGAAACCATTCGTTCGCGGACGAATTGTGCAAACAATTATGCAATCGGGGCGCTTTCCAATCCCTGGATTATTTACCGTTCCTTATCCTTTTATGGTTCTGAAACAGATACATCAAATCATTCAAGAGAAAAATATTGAGAGTTCAGATTTCAAAATTTGTAGAATATGTACTCTTTATCGTCGGCACTTGGTGGAATTCTGTTGTTGATTAAAATGTCACATGTTCTTTTCCACAATTTCTTTAACACTATGTTACACTAAGCTGAGTAGCTGAAGACAATTGACAAACAATTATATGTAACTTTTTTAATTTTGTATGACATCAGACAGCGACCATTGCGTGTAGGCACCAAAGATGTTATAGATGGGTTGCTATGTTAAAGTCGGAACTTTAGGCCACCTGTACACCTAGGGCTAGTTTACCTTTAATGTGATACCGAGCACTGAAATTAAGGTAGGATTGACCATACCTTTCTGTGGTGCCAATTCGAGCAAGCTTATACATACGCCAACAGGTCACTTTTAAAACATCAAGGCTTTCAGATAATGATACAAATGCAAAAGCTTGTCTATCTGTCTATTGCATTTTAACTGCTTAACCGCTGAACCGGTTTTGCTGAAATTTGATATGCATATAGCTCAAGATCTGGGTTCAAACGCACTTTTTAAAATCAACCGTAAATTTTAAACATTAAACATGAAATAAGTTTGTGTCAAAATATATTATATTATGTTAACGAAGTCGCGAGAAAACAGCAACTTGCAAATATTTGGCTGTTAAAAATTGCTTTTCAATTAAAAACCTGACAAATATAATAGTTTAACAAAGTTGGCGCCGATACAAAACTACATAAGTACTAGAGTTTAAGTGCTTAATTATTAATAAAATGTACTATTTCTAATTTACCAGTTTTTACAGTTAAATTATTTGTTAAAAAGTTTTAAAGCAATCATGTTAGCACACATTTGAGTTTATAACCAATGACTGAATGAAAGTAAAAACGAATAAATCCATCCCAGTGTATTTTTTAAATTTAAGCAAATAGATTTGACGAGTAAAGCTAGTAATATATTATCGGCTTAGCCGCGACTGATAAATGTGTACAATCCGTCCGCGGACGCTTTCGGCTGACATTTAAACATTTAGCGCGCCAGATATCTTTCGGATATTCGAACGCTTAAGGTCACATCCGCGACTTACATCCGATATTTTGCAAGGCTCAGAGCCTTTACCATGTGTTTACGGCTTGTCAAGTTTACTATACTGCTACAGTCTCTGTAAATTATAATTATTTGAATAAAAACTTTGAACAACGCCTATATTGGTAACTAACACATTTTTAGACCATAAGTGTCATAGAATTCGACACGTAATTTATAGAACATTATCTATACCAACTCGCAGCAAAGGCTCTGTGTACTTTCATTATCTAAGTAACCTGTAAGTCGCGACTGTCAGCCTCGTACGCCAGTCGCGTCCGATAGTATGTTTCCAGCTTAAGTCCGAAGCGATCAAACTAGAACAGTCTGAAGTTTCTTTAATTCAATTCAATTATTCTTGTGGCACTAGCTACAAAGTTATTGGCATTTACAATCTGAGTTCTTTAGAAACTATCTCGTTGGAAATATACTTTAAAGAAATCCAATTCATATTTCATTTCCAATTCCAACAAGACACGGCAATCTGGAGCACTTAGAATTGAAAAAGGGAAAAGTTTATTCACGCCCATATCCCCGAAGAGGTAAGACAAACGCACAACCAGGACACCCACGATTAGCCAGACACTAAGTCCCAAAATGTGACAGGTGGCAAGCCTATCACTGACTGGGCGTATATCCAATGCCGGTCAACGTTGTTTTTATCAACGTTGATTTTTTTTTAGCCTGACCCGGAGATTGAAACTGGGACCTCAAAAAGTCAAGGATGGCGGCGGACCTTAGAGGCAATTTTAATTAAATAGAATTTCCATAGATGTTAATTAGTAAACCCATACATAATATTATGATAAAAAAAAGTGTCTTCCCCCCCATATCCCCGAAGAGGTATGCAGAGGCACAACCAGGGCACCCACGACTAGCCGAAGATACTAAGTCCCACAATGTGATAGGTGGCAAGCGTATCGCCAACCGGGCACATATCCTTTCCCGAGAACATTTTTTTATTAGAAAATTGGAAAAACCCAATTTTCTTTTTGTTGCCCGACCCAGGATTCGAACCCGGGACCTCTTGCAGTCAAGTCCAACAACTGAACCGCTAGACCAAAGAGGCGATACTTTTAATATTATAAACACGAAAATCTGTCTGTATCTGTCTGTTGCTCTTTCACAGATAACCCGCTGAACCGAACTGAATTTTGATGAAACTTAATACGCATACAGCTAAAGATCTGGGTTCAAACACAGCTTTTTCCAAAAAAATCCACCCCCATAGGTTATAATAGGACCTGAAAGTTTGTATGAAAATCGAAATCTAGGTAGGTACATTAACGAAGTCGAGGGCAAATAGCTCGTGAATAATATTGACAGAAAAAAAGCAAAACAGACAAGAAATTTGAAATTGAATTTAAATTGGTATCTTTTAAACCTAAATAATGTCATTATGGCAGGAATAGGTAAGTTGCTGAATGCCTATTCAGATAGGTAGCAGCACGGCACTCTACCACCAGTGGTCTTATTGGTAATGACCGATTTAGGAGACCTATTCATCTCAGAAATCCTGTACCAAGCCGGGGAATAAGAATTAATTCTTTCATTAATTTACATGAAGATTAATCTAAATACCAAGTTAAAAAGAATGTTTCTATCTATAAGTGTCGATAAAACTCAATAATATCAAACTAATCAGATCCTTCTTGATATCATTTACAAGTGTTCTCGTATATAAATAATAAATTATCATTAAGAAGTAGTTTACTTGGAATATACATTCTAGTACAGGGGTGGGCAAATTACGGCCCGCGGGCCAGATCCGGCCCTTGAGAGGTTTTAATCCGGCCCGCCGAGGGTTTTTTTAGAAAAAATATGAACCTCCTATGGAAATGTACAATGGAAATTTGAACAATTAAGATACTGAATCGTTACTTCAAACATATACAGGTATTGCGTATTTCATATGTTAAGACTGCATAAATAGATTTTATTTCAATAAAGGATTGTAAAATTAAAAAAATGCCTTATGTCATTTTTATGCAACGTTTTAATATTTACTGCGATTTTTTTAAAAACCAGCCCACCTCAAGGTTAATTATAATTTACTGGCCCGCCACCTAGACCTTTTTTTATTTACCGGCCCGCGGTCAATATAATTTGCCCACCCCTGTTCTAGTATCTATTCAATAACAAAATATGCAGTCTTCTTTTATAAATATGGCTTTCGATCGTTTTTCACAACTACTTTGTCAATGTCAAGTTAGTTAATTCTTATACAGTAATTAGTCACTATGTACAAAGTCATGTCAGGTTACGGTCTTGAGTAAAGCGTTGGCTTCGTTACGCAAGCTCTTCTAGTCTTCACTAATTTCTTCATGATTATTACATTTGTGAACTTTCACTGACCAAAAATAATCTAAATTAACCAACAATATAAACACGAAATTCAATAATAATGCAAAAAATTACGACCACCTTCATTCACGATGGCGCCAAAACTCAAATATGCAGTCAATAAGGCTAATATAACACTCGTCAAATGTCTTTGTCCAATGTTTGAACAGATTTCTTTGACAGAGGCCCATTCCACTCTTTCAATATCTTTGTTCAAGATTTCTTTTTAATTCACAGCAATTTTGATTGAAAGACGAATCTTTGATTATTTTAAGAAGCCGTAACAGGAAAATTCATTGTATACATTTCGGTGTTGCTAGCTTTCTACTTATTTATTTAAACAAATATTTGGACAAAAAGATTTGACAACTGGAATACCGGGTGGTATTCCAGTTGTCAAATCTATATCTATAGAACAAATTATTTTTTCAACTTTTTTGAGGATTTTTGGCTATGAAAGTTAAATTTATTTATTATTAAAGCCACATTTTAGTAAAAACAATTCCAGATTTAATTTTCGAAAATGAAGTTAATTTGAAGCCAGGCAGGTCAGCCAGAATCGTAAAGTTTGGCACTCGATACTCTCTGTCTACCCCTTAAGGGACTTGGCGTGAAGACTTGTATGTATGTATGTATGTATGTATGTGTGTATGTATGTATACAATGCGTATGCATGTATGTAAGTACAAAATTGCTTTCTTGGTATTTCAACACAAAACAAAATGGCGTGTCCTATAAAAAGGAGTGTAACCTCCAGTAGCAGTCTGTAGCTTTATGATGTATGTCCGCTTTCTATATTAAGGACACATATCGTTTTGCTAACGAATGGTAGTTTTATGAACGAACAGTACAAAATCTAACTATGATCGTTCGTTATCGACTATTAACTCGAAACATTTTAACTACGAGCAACGTAGGATCAAGGATCAACGAAACGTAACCCGTAAGTGTAACCATTTGTAGTTTGCTTAACAGCAAAGGAGCGTTTAAACATATTGTCAAAAATTGTTCAGAATTAACTGTTAAATACGAACAACCGTTGTTAGCAATCTTACTAATCGTACAAATAACTAGCCGCAATCAAAACGACAAGTTTCTTGAATATAAGAATCGGGAATTAACGATTTTCTCTCTTTACTACTACACTATAGAAAACAGTAACTTTTCAACTGCACAGGCTACTCCATGGATGTGAGTACCATGAGCAACGCTTCTTTTTTAGGCAAACTACCAATGGTTATTCAACGGATTAAAGTTTGTTGATTACAGGAAACAAGCTTTAATGTCTTTCTCTGTTTACTACTACTAATAGATACACTAATAAAAAACAGTATTTTTTCAACTGCAAAGGCTACTCCATGGATGTGTTAACAAAAAAACATTATGCGTAAGATCAAAAATAAATAATAATAAATACAGAGATCATAAATCAATTAGTGGTTTCTGTTTGTAAATAAATTGAACAGAAATTGATATTTCGCAATATTGGACGATTTACAAAGGCGTTCGTTGGAAAAAAGCTTGGATGTGAAAATAAAATATGGAATCTATAATAATTAATTGGCAACTGTTTCCCTTTGTACGTGGTGTTTATACTTAACATGATATTTATTAAATTTTAATGGTTTCTATATAATTTTGTGAAATACATTTTATTAATTTTAATTCTCTTCGTTTATTTACAGTGTTACTTTGAAAGGACCGGCCAAATTTTAGCATAAAGGTGTAAATGCTTAAATGGTAATTATTTTTAAATGTTATTGCCATATTATAATATTATTTTTAAAAACATTCATTTAAAACAGTCCGCAAAAATGCTTTTGTCGTTGTCATGCCTAATCATGCCTAGTACGAGTCATGCTGTCACCAGCCAGCGAATACGACTGCGATTAGTGGGAACCAGTTTTATGTTTTATTTACGTTGTAACCAAGCATCTTGTGTTTTGCGTCAGATAAAAAATATGATATGAGTTTTTTTTTTATTTATAGTTTTTTCATAGATCTAAAGTGTTACAGATTTCGAACAGTTTCTCAAAATTTGGATGGTCTTTTTAATTTAGCACTGCATATAGATTTCATAAGCATATTTACTAACATTATATTTTTTTTTACAGTTTTTCCATAGATCGAAAGTGTTTTAGATTCCGAACCGTCTCTGCAAATTTGGCAGGTCTTTTAAATTTAACCCTGTATATAGATATATTAAGCATACTTAGTATTATTATAAATTGAGTTTTTTTACTATAATTTTTTCATAGGTCAAAAGTGTTATCGATTAAGAACCGTCTCTGAAAATTCCAAAATTTTATAATTCGCATGCACGTATATACTGAAGCTCTGAATTTAGCCGAGATACGTGCACTATTTCTCATCCTAGGGATTAGTACCCAAGGCCGCAAATTTTTCAAAGAGAAAAGGGAGCGGATTCTCAATTCGAAGTGCAATTTGTTTTATGTAAAGCCACGCACAACTTTCAGAGTAGTCCGTTTTTTTTACATAGAGGTTCCCACCAAATTTTCAGTGGTTTCCCACCGAAATTTAAACATTAACGCTAAGTCAGTTCTTGTGTTAACCCTGACAGTATTATATACTTGATTATTTAAATGCACGTATGTATGTATGCGCTTAAATGATCATTAGCAATATTTCTTTTGAACCGTGTTGGTCTGAATTTTCTATGGAGAATAGACCACGAGTCTTCATGCCAGGCAGCTAGTAAGGGGCGCCAGGCACAAGTCTGATCCCGGGCAACGTCATTTTGATTCGAAAATTGAAAATACACATTTTCAATTTTTTTTGTTATCCGACTCCGGGTCGAGCCCGGGACCTCAAGAAGTCAAGTCCGACGCCAAACTGCTAGATCACAGAGGCGAGAAGAGGCGAACCCTATGAAGGCATATGGAACAGCTTCTTTAATTATGATATAGCTAGCAAATAAGCATGCAACTCTTTGATGATAAGATATAATCGTTGCTTTTAAACATAACAGATGTTTGTGAACTTGCTAAGTTACTACCGGGATTCGCAGACCCCTTATCATCAGCTATCCTA
The DNA here is from genome assembly GCA_002245505.1 of Calephelis nemesis. Classification (NCBI taxonomy): domain Eukaryota; kingdom Metazoa; phylum Arthropoda; class Insecta; order Lepidoptera; family Riodinidae; genus Calephelis; species Calephelis nemesis. The sequence goes on along the minus strand of NJDD01000718.1, from coordinate 954,692 downwards.
CCATCTTTCACAAAGAACGACAATTTTGTTTTTAGATTTTCCTCGTTGCTGGTACAGCGGACGTTATAAATTCAACCCTACCAGTATTACAAAAAAAATTAAGTCCATTAAACTGTACCTTGTACAGGACGTCAAAAATTCAGACACGTTAATGTGTGTACTCATAAAAGCCTTTCTAAACTTAACATACTTAACCTTAAATACCAGCACGATAATTTAAAACATGTACTCGGGCACGGTTTCAAAGACCTTTGAGCTAAATAATATTTTGTTTAAGTATTGCACTTTAGTAAAATCAATGAATGTACAAAAAAGTAACATTAGGGTACAATCAACAATGTTCTATTTTTATTTCTTAATTTTGTTAAAACATACTCGTAACTTTTAAGATGTATCATTTTGATTTAAGTTATAAAAAATGATGAATTATCTCTTCTCTATATATGGGGATTCCATTTCGCGTGATCGTTGCGGATACGGATAGACCTATTTTGGAAATTCTTTTTTTAATGTATTATTTATTAACAGAAGAAGGTTCTTGTAAAGAAAAAAACAACCGGAAATTGTAGTAAAATGGGAAAAACAGCGCTCTTATGTCGGTAGCCATTAATGTCAAGCGATTCGAAGTTCGCTAGGTCTGCTAGTTGATTATAGATATAGATTTAAAATCTGAAAATTACTATTTGGTATACGGTCGTCTAAGCCAGGATCGTGACATTTGGCACTTGATACCCTCTGCCTACCCCGGAAGGATTTCGGTGTGAATATATGAATGTGTATGTATGTCATCTATGCAGTAAACCATTACTATCAGAAAATTTACCTTCCACTCACCAGGCAGACTTACGAACACACACAGTTTCAAAGACCGATTATAGTCTAATTTTGCTACATTAAATAAAACTGTACATAAACTTAAATTGTATGCCTAGAGAAAACCACAATGTATCATTTTTGATGACAAAAAGATATTACTACTAAACTACATCAAATACCTACAGATTTTTTGAGTTGTGTTTTTTTTTCCACGGGACGAAATATTTGAACGTCGGTCTTAAAGACCAAAACGCGGATATGGGAGGGTTAACGAGCTTGTAATTATGTAAATTATCCGTATACCCGTAGTTAGCAGATAAGCCTAAGCGATAATTATTGGACAGAAATAGTTCAAGAATCTTTGCCCTTAACACCAGTAGACGGACAACACACCGACTATACATGTTTACTTTCATAATCTCAAGGATGAATCATGCATTACTCACAGGAGATAAACTTCGACGCTAAGTGTTTTTATAAGAATAGTATTTCATTCATCGTTGTTCTTGGAAAATATATACATTAAATGTATATTTATCGGTAGTGGTTGAAATCGATAGCAATCACTACAAAGTATTAATTAAAATCTGGAGTCTTTGCTTGCTTTGCCACATATACCTGGGATTATATACCTTTAGCTAATAGTGTCCTGGTTGTACATTTGGCCCTCTATGTTATTAGTTTGGTGTGTGT
>NJDD01000718.1:931850-942415 GCA_002245505.1 Calephelis nemesis | reverse complement strand
GCGCGGACGCAGGAGCATACAATTTGGCACACAGAGCATATAAGTAGTTTATGTGGAGGAGAAGTGCAGAACGCTAATATTTTTCAATAATAATGCTTATAAAGTACATTAAATCAATAAATAAAACATTACCCACATTACCATGCGTTTGACACACACAAACAAATATATTGATGATAACGATAAAAGATCACAGATGGCGCGCTAAAAAGTTTGGAAAAAAAGTAGGTGGTCTTGAGGAATGAAGATGGCGCTCTTATCAACAAGACATTAAAATTTATTATGGTCTATTTTGACCAACGGGCGACCACTAGTAAAAAATAACTTACAGAGACTGTAGCGAGTATAGTAAACTTGACAAGCCGTAAACTGACGGTTAGGGCTCTGATTGCCCTAGGTATAATAGACAACGGTAACTGCCTTTCTATCTGTAACATTATCGGTACTATGTGATCCAATTTTTTCGATTGTCACCCCCCCTCTTCGTTTTATATGTTAAAACGTCTCTCCATAACTTTATTTGTACAAAAAATATAAACAAAATTGGTGGATATTTTCGTTTATTAATAGGCTTGCGTGATGTATGAAAATAAATATTACCTTTCTTATATACCCGAAAAGCATAAGAACCTCCTCTAGGATTCACAATTTATAACATTATTCAAGTTCTATAAACGAATAATATATAAATTGACTAGTGTCAATGTCCTAAGGGCCCTTTGATTAGCAAACTTCGAAGACTACCCAAACGGGACTAGGATATGGATACATTCCAAAAGCGATTGTTCCACTACAACACATGAATAGGTACGAATCTAGCCAGTCTACAATAAAATGTATGAGACATCCTCTATTAATTTTTAGTCATTCGGCAGCTCACTGAATGAGTTGAACAAACCAGTCGCCTCTGTGGTCTAGCGGTCGAGATCTAGGATTTAACTTCTTGACTTCGAATCCCGAGTCAGGCAACAAAAGAAAATGTGATTTATCTAATTTTCTAATTTGAATATATTGCTCACGATTGGACATGTGCCCGGTTGGCGATAGGCATGCCACCTATCACATTATGGGACTCTTAATGTCTTCTGCTAGTCGTGGGTACCCTGGTTGTGCCTCTGCTTACCTCTTCGGAATATGGGCGAAAATACACTACTCTTGAATAAACAATTTTAATATATTTGCAAAAATATATATATACGAACTTTTCCCCCCTTTGTTCCGTGAACTTCGAACTACCGAAGTAGACCATACGCCAGTGGTGCCCAAACGGTCGATCGCGAGAGGTTCCACGGTCGATCTTAGAGGTTAAGCCCTTAGTACCTACAAGATGTGATTTTCGAATTCCGAATATTTTTTACCTACAAATGTGTGTAAATAGTAAGAAACTATGTAAAATTGTTAATAATTACTTAACATAAAAATAAATTATAATATAAATACGTGTCATTATTACTTATATATATATATATATATAAGTAATAATGACACGTATNNNNTAAATTGTCGATCTTAAACCCTTAACTTTTTCTAAAGCCGATCTTCACAGCATAAAGTATAGGCACCACTGCCATACGCCTTTCTGCCAGGAAGGTAAGAACCCAGCAAAGGTTAAATATAGGTCATTACCACCAGTGGTGGCAGACCACTAATGGTAGAGTGCTGACCAGTTACTTCAGTAAAGATCTAAAGCATAAAGGTACGCCATTCATAGCGCCATATGACACTGTTATGTTCCGGTTAGGGTAACCGGTAGACTTGCGCAATAGGCCTTCCATCCAGACTTCGGGACAGCAACGCACCTGTAACATCTATAGGCCACGGTTGTCTCTTAACATAAAGAGAACAACATTCTTGTTCCCGAGCCTCTTACACAAAAAAATAATTAAACAAAAGTCGGTGAAATTAATATCATTTGTGAATACAGCATTAATTAGTACCAATATTATTTATAATACAAATTAAATAGGGATGATTCAATAATGGTAAAGGAATAATTATGAATATTATTACGACAAAGGTAACAAAATATACAGTTACAACACTATTTACTGTTAAAGTGAGTTGTTATGAAAATAAACATATATTATTGGACAGTTATGTAAATAATCTTTTTCATGCATATTGCATCTGATAATTTCTCAGAAATTCAGAAAACATTTACTAAATATAATTTTAACTTTAATCTTTCCCGCGACATTTATTTACATTAGGAGATTTGTCTGCTTATTTGTCTACCTATAACAAATCAATATATACTAATATTTTAAAGCTGAAAAGTTAGTTTGTTTGCTTGGATGCGCTAATCTCAGGAACTGCTGTGGTCCGATTTCATTCAAGTTCTATTCCGAGGTCATAAAGCATCATGCACAATGAGTGTAGTTAGTCAATTTTGGTGGCATTTCATTCATTCAAAGAGCACAAGTCAAATAATCATGGAGAAATAAGCGTATCGTGTATTTCCTCGTCGCGTCAAATCTATCTATATGAAATTGAATGCCAAAACTTAAAGAACGAAGACAAGATGCTGTTAAAGCGAAACAGATTGGTTAATATTGTTTTTTTTTAACTAGGTATGTTCAGTGAAACAGTGCAAGAGTGTATAAAAAGTTTATCGTCCTCTAACAAAATGTAACCAAATTCCTTTTTCGTGATTTTCTTAAAGTTTGAGAACAAAAATTTGCTTTTGATATAACTAAAGCCGCCCTAGAAAGGAAATTAGTTACCAGTAACCCTGTATAAGAAAATATTTTCGAATCACGAAAAGTTATTTCAACAAGAGCATGAAGTCACAGACAACAGCTAGTCTATAATAATATTAAAGAGGAAAGATTTGATTTTTGGTTTGTTTGTTTGAAATGAATAGGCTCCGAAACTACTGGACCGATTTCAAAAATGCTATTATCCCTTTGATACTCAGGTATAATGCTACATTATCCCCGAGTAACAAAGGCTTTGTTTCATCAAAATCAGTGCAGTAGAAGACAAGTTACGCAGGCGAAGCTGCGTGAAACTGCTAGTTTCTTATATAAACATTTCTTGGAATCGATCTCAACAATTTATCATCCAATTCAAATCTTGCTGTTTAGACAAGCTCTTAGAGTGTTGTTGATGTTTAAAAATAGTCCATTTATCTGATCTTCGGATTTAGAGGCAGTAGAACCATTTCCGTGTTAATAAACGTAGATTACAGCTTGTCAAATAAATCCGGGGCAAAAAAAACGTTAATCTAAAATTAACTTTAAATCTTTGGCATAAATAACAAAATAGTTTAGCACAAATTCACTATACAGTTTGGATTTTGGTTGATAGTAACATATGGATATTAATTGCCCTGAATCGCGCAAACGTTAAAAATAAAAAATTAATTGAATTCGACAAAAATAGTATTAAGGATCGCCTCTGTGATCTAGCGGTTCAGGTGTTGGACTTGACTGCGTGAGGTCCCGGGTTCAAATCTCGGGTCGGGCAACAAAAAGAAAATTAGGTTTTTCCAATTTTCTAATAAAAAATGTTGCTCGGGATAGGATATGTGCGCGGTTGGCGATAGGCTTGCCTACCTATCACATTGTGGGACTTAGTATCTTCGGCTAGTCGTGGGTGTCCTGGTTGTGGTTGTGCCTCTGCCTACCTCTTCAGGGATATAGGCGTGAAGATACTTAGTATTAAGGAATGAGTACCTACGCTTTAATCTTGAAGGTTAAAAAGTCATATTCGTTTAGAAATAACACTCTTGGTTACTGGTTCCACATGTGTATGTGTGATGTTAAAAGACGTTTTCGAAATCGCACGATATTGGAAAGCAACTGATTAAGGTGATGTATTTTTTTTGAAGTGAAAACTTCTTTAGCGGCGTTGCGCATTTTTTTGGAATGCTTAAAAACTTGTAAACTCTCGTCAGGATACGTGACCTGAAATTTCGTAAGACGGCGTAGGGCGCTTGCGCGAATGTTCGTGTAATCATATTTGTATGTACGGTAGCGCAATAAATGAATATTGTATTCTACCACATAAATGACAGTACTTTCATACTGATAATTAATGCAATTCGTGCAAAATTATTTCTTAACATACTACATACATAATTACATATCTTCACGCCAAGTCCCTTACGAGGTAGGCAGAGAGTATCGAGTGCCAGACCTCACGATCCTGACAAACCTGTCTTTCTTCCTTCACATTCATTTCCCTTTTCATACAAACACGCCGGATTCGGAGACTCTTGACACCACCCTCGGATAATATCCGATTGATCTGATCGTTAAATGTCATTTTATTATTTCTTAACCCTTTTAAAAATATCAAAAATGCACTTCTGTCGGCACTCCCAGAGTGTAACCCGTCGTTTTTATATTCTTCTCGAGACGACCTATATGTAGTTCGTTTGATTTTAGCCACTCACCATCCGCAATAATATGGGTTCCTACCATAGTTGAGATGCAGACTAGTAAGGAATGAGGAATAAAATAATAAGGTAGCGAAATGCAAAAACCTTCACTTTCATTCACGAAGTGTTTTTATCTTATTCGACACCATCCGTTATTAGTCAAGTTTAAGGTTTTCTATGATTTTTTATGTCATTGGAAGGCAAACAGGCAGTCAAATTTCCTGATGGTAAGAAATGTATGCCTAGGTACTAATGATGCATTGCAAACCTGAGACCGGGATGTTAAGCCTTGAGCAAAAGTAAGTTTACCATCTACCTTACTCTACGAACCGTAACACGTCAATGGCAAGCACTGACGTTATGGCGGCAGAAACAGGCAAGGCGGTGGTAACAGTCCGAGCGAATAAAATTGTAAAAAATCAGTCATAAGTTTTCACAAAAATCGTCTTGGGGGCTTGAGTAAAGCGGTGACTTACTTAAGATCATTAATTGAGATTTGACGGCAACGAGGACAATCACGATTTTTCCCCATGTTGGTCCGGGCTCGTTTGTAGAATAGACCATCTGCCTTCCTGTGCCAGGCAGCTCGTAAGCGTCGAGCATAGGCTTACCGTCACTAACACCGTGACATCCTACTAGGTGGTAGAGTTTCGCAGCGACTCACCCGGATTGGTACCACCGCCTTAACTATTCCTACTGCCAAAACGTCACGACGTGTTCCGGTTTGGAGGGTAAGGTAGCCGGTTAACTTACTTTTGCTCGAGGCCTAACATCCCGACTTCTGGTTGGCAACGCACCATTACCACCTTTGGTGTCTCTAGGCGGCGGGAATTTCTTACCATCAGGAAATCCGTCTGCTTGTTTGCCTTCCAATGTTATAAAAAAATATTTTTATGTACTCATACTTTACTTGTTTACTTTATCTAAACTGTACAAAATGCCATCAAAATTGAGTAAGCCACTTGAACATTCCCGGGTTACATTTAACATTGAGTTAAACTTTCAAATATAAGGTGATATAACTCTAGTTAGACCCTAACTCAGTGTTAAACACTTAACCCAGGAACGTGCAAATTGTTATTAATATTCATACATGAAATCGCCTCTGTGGTCTAGCCGTTCAATTGCCGGACTTGACTGCATGAGGTGCCGGGTTCGATTCCCGGGTCGGGCACCAAAATGAAAATTGGGGCTTTCCAATTTTCTAATAAAAAAAACTTTGCTTGGGATTTGATATGTGCTCGGTTGGCGACAGGCTTGCCACCTATCACATTGTGGGACTTAGTATCACCCGCTAATCGTGGGTGCCCTGGTTGGGCCTCTGCCCACCTCTTTGGGGATATAGGCGTGAAGATACTTACTTTAAACACTTAACGTGCAAATTGTCCTTAATATACTTATATGAAACTCAAAACTTATGAAAAACCAAAATTTAGAGTTAGAAAAGCTTGTAGAGTTTAGTATTTCACAAGATTAGTGATATTTCAATTGCTGTATCAAAATTGATAACACTAAAAGTTATTAGGATTGGAGCAAGCCGAAAATATTCTAACTCCACATCTCCGAGTTACTTCGCGAAACCTATTGAAGGCCGAATGTGTTTACATTTGGAACATACTCAGGAGAAAACGCGTCATGGCGATGTTGAAATTTCCTATTTATTTTATTACTAAACCATACAAGAACATACACAAATACATAAGAACATACCTATATACATACATTTATCTACATCTAAAACCAAATAAGAACACTTTTTCAAATTACACTTGTAGTTTTTCACAACATATCATTACAAGTGTTCTTTAGAAAGTAGGTATACTATGAAATGCCATTATGGACCGATGTTGAAATATTATAATATTGTAAATGCGAAAGTTTGTATGTTTGTTTGTGATTCCTTCACGCAAAAACCGCTGAGCCGGTTTTCATGAAATTTAGTACAAACATAGAGGGTAACTTGGATTAACACATAGGATAGGTTTTGTCCCGTAAGTCGTGTGGGATTATTGAACAAGCGGGCAATAGCTAGTAAGTTATAAAATCCTGATACTAAAGGTAAGCTGAAAATAAAATCTTTTCAACCCAATGACGTCACTACAAAACCGTCTATTATTTTTGTATGAATCATTAAGAAAATATTAATGACCTAATTCCAAAATTTTGTATCGAATAATTACTTTTAAAGGATTTAAAACCTATTGACGACGATGATGACGTCACCGGTTTTTAGGATTAAAGGTCTTAACAATAAATATTTTTATTAAAGAAAAAAATGTATAAAAAGTAAAGTAAAGTTTAACGCTTCTGTGGTCTAGCGATCCAAGCGACTTGACTTCTTTAGATCTCGATTCAGCCCAGGGGTCGGGCAACAAAAATAAATAGAAAATGTATATTTTCAATTCTCTAATAAAATTAACGTCGCCCGGGATTGGATATGTGCCCGGTTGACGATAGACTTGCCACCTATCACATTGTGAGACTTCGTGTCTTCACCTAGTCGTGACTCATAGGTGCCTTGTTGTGCCTCTGTCTACCGTTTCCAAGATATGGGCGTGAAGATACTTTCTCAAAGAGCCTATAGTTTTAGATCATCACCTTTTCACATAAAACAAACTAACATAAAAACTTACACAGTGAAAATAAACGGGATAAAAAAAACTAAAATCATTTCCTCTCTATGAAGTTTCCAATCTAGCTACAAAATAGGAACTCAACTGTTTTAGACAGAAGCTTTGGATATCGGACCTTTGTGTTCCATTAAAAAGCTTTGTAAACATACGTTTTTCCATCACAAGCTATTTACCAACTTTGCCCAATCAGAACAGGTTTTCATACTTTCATTATTGTCCTTTGGGTGTTGATTTTTGAAAAAAAAAAGACTTTGATTCCGGGTTTTTAACTACGCGAATCACAAAATTTTTGTATGTGCTTCGGCCCTTAAATCTCTCGCGAAAACTCATTTAAATATGATGATGACCGCCTCGTTGGTCGAGTGGCTAGCGTACACGCCTAACTACATCGACCAACCGCGAAGCTCGGCTTCAATTCCCGACGTGGGCAGGCATTTGTGTGATGAACATTTAGATGTCTGCATTTCCGGGTCGAGGTGTTTATTAAATTTATTCTAGTATCTGTTTTAGTATTTCTATGTATTCGTATCGTTGACTAACATCCATAACACAAACATGTACCTGACTTGCTTACTTTGGGGTTAGATTCAATTTGTGTGACTTGTCCAAGAGGTATTTATTATTATTATTTATGATAAATAGCAACAACTGCCATTTTTCAGCTTCCTATCTCCATTCACTTATTCAGCAACTTCGCCCGCTCAGAACAGGTTTCCATACTTTCATCATAGTCCTTTGGCTGTTGATTTTTGTAAAAAAAATTGCCTTTAAACCCGGGTCTTTAGTTACACGAATCTCAAATTTATCAAAATCCAGCAATGTGCTTCGGCCCTTTAATCTCTCGCGAAAACTCAGTTAAATATCACGATAAAAAGCAACTAGTGTATTATTTTCCTATCTCCATTCACTTATTATAATTTTTTAATCAATTAGTTATTATCAAACGTGAAACGACGAACACCGATTCCAATTATTTTATAAGGTACTACATCACGATATTAAAATTCTTTTTTCAAATATATATATAATCCGGTCCCACATTAATGAGTATACAAATTAAATTTAACTTTTTTCCCTGTAAAAAGTAAAAGAATTACAGACATTCGGTTAATATCCCCACTTTCAATTTTTAAACGGCTCAACTGGTTTTTATCTAATATAAGTTAATTTTTTTATCTAATTTAATACTTACTTACAATATTATTATTAGTCTAAGACTTGGCACCGACTGCAAACCTACTAGTAAATAGCATTTAAGGAATAGGTAGTATGTAATAAATACTAAATCTTTATTATTTTTACTTTTTAGTTTTGAAGTCGGTTTTACCTTCAGTATTTTAATTAGTTTATTGCTGATATGATTTAATTTAACAAAAATAAACATTGGGATAATAAGAGAAAGTAGATAAAAAATGCTCGTAAAAAAAAAAGGAATGGGCCAACCTGAATTAAATTTTTAAGGGACCAATTCGAAACTATTCCGCATCAAACAAAAAAAGAATTACTTAAATCGGTTCAATAACCACGAAGAAATCGGTGTACTATATTATATTTAGTCACATAGTAATATATTATCATTATAATATACATATTAAAAAATCAAGTCAACCAACTGCATCAAGTCAATAAAAAAATATACTGGCCGAATTGAGTTTTTTACCGTGTTTGAGGGTAAAGTACTACCAACCCATCAATAATAAAAGCGATGTCTAGAACCGACTGTTGTCTCTTTTTATAAGAAGTCTTTCGAAGTCGATGAAAAAGAAAGACAAACAAACACACTTTCGCATTAATAATATTAGAATGGATATGAACAATGTGTAGGCCGTTTCAACGCATAGTAAACAAATTATAACCCGTGTCACGTAAAAAAATAAATATATGAATTGATTTGAGTATAATTTCAATTGTTCTCATAACATTATATGAACCGATTGTATGCAATATTGCATTTGAGGCTTGAGATTCATTACATTCAAAACTAATTGTGTGTGAAGATAACTCATATTATTATATTATCTGCCATAACTAAACGGTAATCTCAGAAATTGAATATTAACGTTGTGCTTTTTTGATATCTTGGAATGGTTAAGGAATCATTTTGCACGAATTGTTTAAATTATCAGTATGAAAGTACTATCGTTTATGTGGTAGAACACAATTTTCATTTATTGCGCTATCGTACACAAACATGACAACACAAACATTGTCGCAAGCGCCCTGCGCCGTATACCTAAACAAAACAGCAGGCGAAGGCATACACTTTCACCGCGCCGTAGAAAGAGAGGAGGATACTTCCTCTCCTACGCCGTTCCGGCTGTTTACTCTCCATCCGTCTTACGATTTTTCGATCAGCTCACGTGCCCTGACGCGAGTTTAGAAGTTTATACCCATTCCAAAAAAGTGAGTAATGTCACTAAAGAAGTTTTCACTTCAAAAATACTCGAAAAAAATAGGCAGCTAAACAAATTTTATGAAATTTTTGTGGGTATCTTACACCAAATCTTGTGAACTACGAGTATGAACTAAACTAAACTCAAGTTATTCTGTTTGGCATCTTATATTTTATTTACCTTGGCATTATAATTAATAATTTGCATTATTTTTTTAATTGCTAACCATAAACCACTTTTATCAACTTGGTTATTGTCATAGCATTCGGCATGAATCCGGCGTAGATATGAATTCAGCTATTCCCCTATCTCCATACCAAAAATATAAATGTCGAATTATAATAGTAATAATAAGTAATAGAGTATTTTTTTAACATAGCAAACAATAAGTTGCCTCTTCTGATGGTAAGAGACAACAGTCGGTTCTAGACATCGTTTGTATTACTGATGGGTAGGTAGTATTTCACCCTCAAACACGATATAAAGGTGGGTACACACTAATACCAACAACTAGAAGTATAAATGAGAGGAAAAATTACCGTGCTTTGATGAATCACGCTGCATGCAGTGGCCTGTGGCAGTGACACATTCCCTGTCGCACGGGAAGCCAAATAGCTTGATAAATCGGTCAGCTGCAGTGAAAAGTGGAGGTAAACTACAAAAAGCCGTCGTCGATGTTCGTCATTTTTCGTTGTTGCCTGGTGTATATGCACCATAATGTTAATAGGGTGGTAATTCTGTTGCGCTCTAATTTAATGTTATCGCTTATTCTTAGAATGCAAGTATTAGAAAAAACCAAACACTTTTTATAAGTTTGTGATATTTCACAAAAAGCCACTTTAGTTACATTGTAGCTAATTTCACAAGTTTATAAGCTACATTCGGTTGTTTTTAACCAAATTCAAAAAAAGGAGGTTGTATGTTCAGCCCTAACATAGATGGTCATGACGACTTATGAAGTATTATAAATAATTAAAGCACAATTATTCTAATAAAGGGATTATAGGGGATTCACATTATTGTAAAAAATTATAAAACTTGTTAGTAGCAAATGCTCACGCCCATGCCAAAAACTAAAAGGAATAATGTTATGTTATACGAATAATAAGAACAATGTTAATGCACGAATATACTTTTGTGTATATTTTTGCACAA
>NJDD01000718.1:906673-926224 GCA_002245505.1 Calephelis nemesis | reverse complement strand
CTATAAACGGTACATATCGATATCCTCTACTAGGACGTGAAGATGCTTATTTCAAACTATGGTAACTGTTCCGTTTTTAGTGGCTTTGTTATATCAAGCTTCAGCGTCTTTTTGACTATCTCCTACATTATTTTAGACCAGTAATCCTAAATGTAAGAAAAATTGTAGTATATCCCCGTGTTGGTCCAGGCTCCTTTGCAGAATAGACCATCTGCCTTTTTTGCCAGGCAGCTCGTAAAAGGCGAGCATAGGTCGTCGCTAACACCGTGACATCTGACTAGGTGGTAGAGTTTCGCAGCGACTTGGTACCACCGCCTTACCTATTTCTGCCGCCATAACGTCATGACGTGTTCCGGTCCGGAGGGTAAGGTAGCCGGTAAACTTACTTTTGCTCGAGGCCTAACATCCTGACCTCAGGTTGGCAACGCATCATTAACATCTTTGGTGTCTCTAGGCGGCGTGAATTTCTTACCATCAGAAAATCCGCCTGCTTTTTTGCCTTCCTATAACATAAAAAAAAAATCCCTAAGCAATGATACGTCGAATTTACTCAGTCGTATATTAATGTGATAGGTAGCCAACCGGGCACATAACCTATACCAAGTACGTTTAATATGAGAAAATTGAAAGAACACATTTTCTTCACGTTGGAGACCCGGGGATCGAACACGGGACCTCAAGAAGTCAAGTCCAACAACGCACCACTATACCACAGAGGCATAATTTTACAATCGCAAAATTCTATTTTTTTAACTTGATTCATTGTTTTAACTTGGGAATAGATTACCTTGCACCGGTTAACGCAGTTTTTTTAAGAATTTTAGATGACATGTTAATATTTACTCGACGTTCTCTGTCTACCGCGTAAGCACCTTGTCGTGAAGATATGTATGCTTATTTATATTATGTTTAATAATGTTCAAGCATGTATAGCTGTAATAGGTGAAGTTACGACCTTAAGCCCAACTTAAGTTATATTTAAATAAGCAATGAGCTTTAATTGAAATAATTTACTAATGGAGCCCGAATTAAACTTTTATTTATAGTAATGGACTTACTAGCTGTCACGGCAAACTACGTACTGATGCGCCACCTGCCACGTCAAATTGTTTCCTATCTATTTACGAGACTGTATTACACATACCTACGAAATTTTAAGCAAATCCTTACTTCGTTAAAATCGAGTTAAACGCACGTAAAAAAGAATTACATAATATTAAGATAAACTTTACTTTTACTTTTTGAAGATTCTAGGTTTCTTGTGGAAACCAATGGGTTTTAAGAAATAATTTTAAAAAATCGGGATAAATAACAAAATTATCCGTTTACGAATCTACATTAAAATAATGGGCCCATGTTTAAACTATCTGTTTAAAGTTTCTTTTTTAATTTGTGATGTGGATTTATTGCTTCTTAAAAACATCCTTTTCCTATTTCTAAATTTAAATTGCTTCAGGCGGTTTGCATTGAAAAATACATTCAAACATACACTTTGAGTTTTGGCACCATCAAGAAGCAAGATGGAATATTTTTTTCGAAATGATTGCATTTCGTGCACTAACTGGACTAATTTTAAAAATTTTAAGGCCGATTTTGTTAACGCGGTTAACTTGATGCAAACATATACTTGACATCCTAACTTGGCAGATGCTAAAAACGTCAATGCCAAAAAAACAGATAAAAAATATTTTCACATTTGGTATGTTTACTTGGATGCTCATAGCTCCCTGGTGTACGCAGATTTTATAGCTTAATACGGTGCTTAAGCGACGTTTACGTTGCTGAAGTATCTTCCCTCAGGACTATAAACTTTTACCCTTTGAAAAGCAATTTAATAAGTTTATTAATCTTTCGTACCGTTGGACTTCGTTTTAAATTTATGCTTCATATAATATGCACTTACTGTATTTAATATACAAAAGATTTTATCCGTAATCTTTGGTACAAAGGCATGGTGTCTTCAAGGAATAACTGGGGCCACCGAGCTTCCTCTCTGACTGCCCGCCGGCTTTGCACATTTGTACGCGCAGTACACAGTGTGATGTTATTTTAAAACTGCGACATCTCCTAAGATATCAAATCGAATAATGTAAAATTTTGTTTTAAATTAAACACTTGGGGTGAATAACGTATTATATTTTTACCTTCTTGGTCATGTCCCCTTAGTAGAATAGAATTCTTAGAATTTTTTCCCTATTAGAGTTACATCTAGCAAATGAAACATATTCTTTTTAAAGTAGCTGAAGTCTGGATTCGAGTTTTAAACTACTACGAAATTTCACTAAAATCGGTCCAAAATAAAAGCAGCCTTGACCCCATAACAAATTTATAGTATTGGTATGAATAAAAGCGTTTGCATCATTTGCGAAGGAACGCTCAAGTAGCCTTTCAGTTTATTCAAATTTATCTTGAAGATAGCAAAGAGAAATCTGTATCCATAACTCTTCAAACTTACATAATGTTTTAGCAGTATTATAAACTAGCTGTTTCGGCGAACTTTATTCTTCCCATTCGGTTTGTGTAGCAAAAATTAAAATCTATCTACCTAGTATCCTTACAGTTAAACAGGATAAATATTATCCTATATCACTCTCCTGATTCCAAGGTACATCCGCATAAATTTTCAGCCAAATCGGTTCAGCCATTCTTGAGTTATAAATAGTGTAACTAACAGCACTTTCTTTTATATATACAGATGAGAAATGCGTTTGTTTATTACGCGAGAACTACAATACTACATACTAGAAAACGACTTAGTTGAAACGCAGCAAAGAGATAAATCTATTTTAAAAATTGTAAAGTTATAAAGTTTCCAAATTTGCTTGTTTGTTTTTACTACCAATATACTGATTAGATTGTTTTTTTTTTCACTAACTGAAAGCTTCACTATTTAGGAGTGTAGAGGCCGACTTTAATACTATGACTGAACGTAAAACTCAGTAAAAATAGCAAGATTTGTAAATCAAGTCTGAGAAAAAAAGGCTCGATGAGATACTTTTTGCACCACGAAGAACACAAACAGGGCCAAACAAAAACTACTTTCCATCTTGATCGTTCGTGTCCCTGCCAGGGGCAGACAAAATCAAAGAAGCAAATCCATATTTAACAGCTAATATTATTAGTTACATTCATAATAATATCATTAATATTAATATTATATAACATCACTAATATTAGTTACATTCATTTTATTCTTTTAACATTTTATCAAAATTGAATTTTTCCTGAAACT
Organism: Calephelis nemesis; assembly: GCA_002245505.1. Lineage (NCBI taxonomy): Eukaryota > Metazoa > Arthropoda > Insecta > Lepidoptera > Riodinidae > Calephelis > Calephelis nemesis. The sequence goes on along the minus strand of NJDD01000718.1, from coordinate 922,992 downwards.
GATTCAGTAGTTGTGATAAATTTTATTTTTAACGGATTTCAGAATTTCAATATCTCATCCGGTTAGTAAAAATTTTACGTTTTTATTCCGAAATTCATTTTTCGATAAAACATTTTTTATAGGATTACTAATTGTAATGAAAATTTCACCATTTCATTGAAAAGCTTTTTAGTTTTTACCGAACTACTTTTAATCTACGTTGTTGAGCTTCGTTTTGTAATAGCTTCGCACAATATAAACAAATAAAATAAATATCAAAGTAAGCATTTAATATGCTTGTGTTATGGATGTCCGTCAACGATTCCAGTAGATATATCTAAAATATACATGACTAATAAATATATACAGAGAAATGGTTAAATAAATACCAGAATCAATTTATTAAACGTTCAGACTATTTCAATATTTATCACACAAATGCCTGCCCCCGTCGGGAATCGAACTTAATTAAAGAAATAAAATAATAACCACAACTAGAGATCTAATGGTTCAGTATTTTTTTATACTGCAGGTGGTGGTGGTTGAATGTTACGTTTGAAATAGTAATTCTGAGGATAGGAGAGATTTTCTTTTACTAAAAAATATAATCAGCTCTTCTGATGGCAAAAGATATTCATTGAATTGACTCCATAGATGTTACTAGTAAATGGCGATTGTATGCCCACATGAGAACGTCTATCGGAAGTATCGGATACCATCTAACACGGGACACAATAAAGACGAGCACTTACCTTATAGCGGCAAGAATAAGCAAGGCATGAGGAAATATGCACAACATTCTACCACTAGTAAGATTTATTACATAATCTACAGTAGAGCATAGAATTATAAGTGTTGTCTTTTGGCATTCGATCTACGCTCGATCGTAAACTTTATAACGACTAATAGTAAAATATAAAAATAATGACTAGATTTCGTTATAGCTATCGCATTTGGCACTGGCTTGGCATATAAAACTAATAATGGTTTCTACGGATAGGTATTGTTTTACAACCCTATAGACGCTGTGGATAATAAACATATGACATCATGAAGGAGGGTTTCACTCCGATATTGACGTAGATTGAGGCGGCGTACCTCTTGAAGATTCTCTTGTCAAAAAAGTAAAAAAATATAACGTTATAAATTATGACTCATAAGTTTTTTTATGTTATTGGAAGGCAAACAAGTAGACGGATTTCCTGATAGTAAGAAAATCACGGCGCCTAGAGACACCAAAGATAATGATGCGCTGCGAACCAGAGGATGTTAGGCAACAGTAAGTTTACCGGCTACCTTATCCTCCAAATCGGAACATGTCAACGGTAATCACTGACGTTATGACGGCGGGAATAGGTGAGTCGGTGGTACCAATCCGGACGAGTCGCTGCGAATGTCTGCCACCTAATCAGATGTCACGGTGTTAGTGGTGGTAAGCGTATGCTTGCCTCTTACGAGCTGTCTGGCAAGAAGGCAGATGGTCTATTCTGCAAGAGGAATGTAGGTCATTGCCTGTCCCTCATCATTAGGAGAGCCTTGGTCGTCTACTTAATAAAAAAACATATGCAAACCAAATCAGTATCAACAGGACAGCAAAATAAACTGCAGCCGCGTCGGAAACGCAATGCTACCGCTCGAAACACATCGGGAAGTTATTCCTCACTTTCCGCTCATGTTTCCGTTATTCACAGCTAGGGTTGTCACGTGGTCGAGATTGACCTAATTGTCCAGATATTAAGTTTGATAGCCAGAATCATCTACAACAACACGGCCGACCAAATACAAATTCCGACTGTCAAATTATTGTCGGTCAAGGGAGCTTAATCCGAATCTTTTCAATGATGATCACTGGGTAAAGTGTACATCAAATACGTGTCAAATGACGTGTTTTATATTTGCCATCACCTGTGAACAACATAAACACAATAGAGATAGCAAATACAAAACACGTCATTTGACAGCTATTTGATGTACACTATACCCAGTGATCATCACTTAAAAGATACAGAATAGCCTAGCAGGGCCCATAACATCTGTGGTATATATTTCTACTCGTTGGTCGAGGTGTCAACCGCAAGGCTCAAGTTCGATTCGCGACTAGATTTGTATTTCCAGGTCTGGGTGTTTATTTAATTAATTTCGTACCGGTATTAGTTAAATAATTTGTATGTATTAGAATCGTTGACTAACATCCATAACACAAGCATATCATTTGCTTACTTTGGGGTTAGTCCAATTTGTGTAACTTGTCCTGAGACATATTTTATATATTTATTATCTTAAGAAGATATTATCTTAGTCAGGAGAACCGTGTGCTCGATTCAATATATGTCATAAAAATGTTTAAAAGAACTTAGGTTTTATATATTACATTCTAAAATGTATTAAAAAGGGGTTTTAATTTCTTTGACCAAAATTCGCGCCCAGTTTGAACCGATTCTAAAAGCAGGTTCTTTATTCGAATGTATCTTTTACTGTCAGATATTCTAGTATTCCGATCTGGCAACCCTAAACACAGTTAAAGTTTATACTTACATTTCAACTTTATTTCATTTATGTATCCACATATTGAAGTAGCAAATGTTATTCTCACTACAGTGGATTCATAATATAACAAGCAATAATTACGCTTATTTTTTAGATTATATCAAATTGCACTAAAATTATTATTATTTACATGATTTCAAAAAGGATGAGGTTCTACATAGGTGGTAGTAAAACGCAGATAGGTAACTGGTTGCAGGGGAGTTTGTTCTGATGTTTCTTCTCCTGACTAGGGTTGGAAATGGTGGTAGTGTACTACTGTAGGTAGGAATAAAATTAATATATCTTTAGAATTGTTTGTAATAAATTAAAAAGCTTGTAATAAATACAAATACCTTAAATATTATAATGTTTTATAACATATTAATTGTGATTTTAGTTCTAACTTTTCATTTTGATTTTTATTTGATACTAATTTTAATTAATTATAATGATTCTAATATGTAAATGATTATTTTAAACGTATAAATTGTAGTGCTTAGCAAGTATGGATCTTTGTTGTCCGAAATAAAGAATTTATTATTGTTATTATTATAATCACTAATTTGTTTAAAGAATAATAAAATATTCAAACACTGCAATGTGGTAGAATATGTTGGTATTTTTAAATATCTTTGGAACAACTTCTTAACACACATTTCGCAAATAAATATTTGTTTGTTACACATTTTCTCTATAAATTATTAATTGGTGACAGATCTACTGTGTTAGACCGTTAAAATATTTTGCAAAATTATTTTGGTAAAAGTATATTATGGTATTTATGAATATTTATATGGTATTATTATACAGATGATTAAAAGGTTTGTTCCAATTGAAAAGTGTGCATCCCGTGTATGATTAGTGGAGTTAAGGGTACATACTTCCCACTTGACCAATAAGGTGATCACTAAGCATCATATCTGGTTATTTTTATCATGTTATTACTATTTTTTTATTATTTATGATGAATTAATTTATAAATATATCTATAATTATAGAGTTTTAATATTTGAAAAAATGTACAATACAAGATATTAGCAAAGTAATGCAGGTTTGGCCACTACTTGCGTGGATCCCGTTTTGCTGACGCCGTGTTTCCGCGTCACGGTCGCGTAGTGTGCAAGGCGCCATAAATACACAATGTCAGCCGCGCGTAGTAGCTAACGCTTCGCTTTCGCTTTGGTCGCGCAGGTTTGGCCGCAGCCTTATCTTACAAATAGTTGATTAAAAGCAAACGTTTTACTTTGTTTTCTATTTGCATTTCTTGTAAATTGTTATGAATACTTGGAAGGTTTAATAAACAATTCCTCAAAGACAAACTTTTGACAGGTCGTCTATCATTCATTTTGGTTTGAAAGCTTTCTCAAAGTTAAGGCTGAATTTTCTTATAAAAATACAGAGAAATGTACCAATTCATACATGGCGAATAGCTGTTCACTCGCAATTTCGTCAGCGTATACTAAATTTTTAAGCAAACTTTCATCCCCCATTGTCGAAAGTTGGTTTTTCAAAACTTTTTGACGGGGTTTTTGACAACATGCATATAAAATTTCATCAAAATCGGCAGTAAGATTTAGTCACGAAAACAGACAGAATTTCGAATTCATATTATTACGGGTTTTTTCATGGTATAGGATAGCGAAAACTTAAAGCTCTCCTTACAGTAAGAGACTTTTTCTTTATAACGACTAATGTGTTGCCAACCTCGCGGTTTTTACAACTTCACCAGGATTCGAGAAGAGATACCCGTGGTCTAACACCATAGACCTAAAATAAGTTCAGAAATCGTCAGACGTCAGAATCGGCACCAACATACTTGTTTTCAATAATCCATACTAATATGATAAATGATGAAGTCTGTCGGTCTGTTGCTCTTTTACGGCTAAACCACTCAACTGATTTTGATTACATTTCATATGCATAATATAACTAAAGATCCGAGTTCAAACGTAGGCCCCCATTAAAAATATCACCCCCAAAAAACTATAATGCGGAATGAAAATTTGCACGAAAAACGTTCCTACGCTTTCAAACAGCTAGTGCTTTTTATAATTTTTATCAATAAGTTTATGTCGTCGGAGTACCCACGAATAATTAAAGATATTATATTCGTATACTGTAACGTTATGTGTTTATGTATTTTATTCATTTTATACAGAAGTGTAACGGCCAATAGTAGTAAGTTTTTGTATACCGTTAACATTTCAACTTGATAATTCCACATGCTTTTGAAAAGAAATCCATCAGAGGTGATGTACTAAAAAATACTCATGTACAATGTATATACATCTTATTAATATCGTTATTTTAAACAAAATATTGAAGTGAGTAAGAAAACTCAAGGAACAAAAGTCCCAGAAAATTCTCCATCGCGATATCACAGTCTTTAATTATTAAACATACAACTTCAAAACTTCAAACGTTATCAAGTACCAAAGCGGAACTCCATTTCCAAATCTAAATTTTTCTTTTACGAAGTTGAAGTGCAGCGAATGTTACGTACCTGAAACAAAAAAAAATTGGTTATTGTAATTATGGGTAACATATACACAACAGTATTTCGAAACACAGATTTTTTTAGGAAAACCTGACTTTCGATGTCTATAGGTTTGTATGGATTTGATTTTCGAAATTTTGAAGCAAGATGGCGCCCCGTACGTATCACCCCAATTCCGCACGGAAAAATTATGAATGCATGTGGCAGCTACGTTGATTTGTATTGATTGTATTATAAAAGTAACGAAAAAAAATTGCAACCTATTGCGATAGCCTGCTCGTTTGTTTGTTTGTCCTTCTTTCACGTCGCTCCGGATCTTATATTAGGTATGAAATGTACCATTGGACACCAGTGGGCGGCGCTCGCGGCTGTGCAACGTTTAATATATTTTTTTAATCGTATAGGCAAAGACGAGACGAGTTTCAACGGTTCACCGTGGTTTCTCCTGTGCATATATACAGAAGTTAGTGAATTAAAAGAAATATAAAAAAATTAAATCCGTCCGTATTTCCAGTAGTCAACAGTCAGCACATCTAAACCAATAAATAATCGGATTAAAGGCAAGTATAATAATAGTATACTCGCCTGAAATCGCGGAAAGGATTATAATATTTATGAAATAGTTGTTTGCCCGAGATTTCGACAGCGTACAACAGTTATGATTTTTATACAAACTTTCATCTCTTCAAGGACTACACCTTTGGATAATGTATTTTGAAAAAAATTGGGATATGTTTGAACCCGGATCTTTAGTTATAGGCATATCGAATTTCATCACATCGGATCAGTCAAGAAACAGACAGATTGACAAACAGACAGACAGGCAAGTAGACAGACTTTCGCTATCAGATTAGTAGAGATACTGAGTACTGCTGGAAATTACTTAATTTCTTACGAGTACAAATATGATATTTAATCAAAATTGAATTCATATATGATACATCACTGCAATTAATTTGAACTAGATTATATACGAATTTGTTTAATAAATGTTGGGCTCCAATTTCGGCGGAATATTAATATTGGACATTACTACGTATTTTTCATAATCAACTAAAATGGGTTTGATCGTATAAAAGCCGTGTTATAATAAAAATATTTTCAATATTCACAGTTTTTTACTGTCATAAATCGTAAGCTTTAGGCTAAAACTTGTTTTAAAAGAGCCTTTTAGGGCCTAATTTTTTATTTTGTATAAAATGGCGTTAAAAAAATATCTGCCTACATTCAACTGTTGTTAGTTTGGCAATATATATTTTGTGAAATGTACTCGTAGACATCATTAAATCTATATGGCTTCCGTTCGTCTACAAAGGTAAAATTTTATCCGCACAGACAAAGCAGACTCGGATTGATAATCTTATTAACTTGTACAAAACTTAAAACCATATCGGTCGTATTACATTAATTCGAGGTATCCTTTAAAGTGCTCAAAAGGAGCTTGACAATTCCTTCTAGAGCAGTGGTTCCCAAACTGTTTGAGCTACGACAAATATTTAAAAAAGTTTCCAAACTCGAGACCACCTCAAGGGCATTTAACTGTTACCAATATGAATAAAGGACTAAGGTTGAATACATTTATAATTTTAATAATTTATTTATTTGATTAAGTCTTAATGAAATAACTATATCAAAATTAGAAGAATTAAATTGTGGGTCATGTGATGTGTTATCGGTAGCGTGGTGTGTTATTCTATAGGCAGGGCCTCAATATTCTTTTGCGACCCACCAGTGCGTCGCGACCTATAGTTTGGGAAACCCTGTTCTAGAAGCACAATTTAATAAGATTGCTCTGTGATAGGGTGGGCCCGAATTACGTCTCCCTATAAATCCCTTCACTGTGAACAAAAAAACTGTTGCATCGTTCGGATAAAACGCATTCTTTTCGATATTATCGCTCGTAAAGTAGTTTTTTACAGTTGACAAAATATTAGGAGTTGAAATTTTAAAATAGTTTAAGTTTTTTTCGTTAAACGCGTGAAAAATAGTTATACTTTTAAGACGCTGCTATATTCCTTTTTTAAAGACATTCTTGTCTGCTTTTTTTAAAAAAAAAACATACGAAATTGTACCAAGCCGCTGCTATATTCCGAAATGATTTAGTTATTCTTGTCTCTTTCTTTGATGTTTCGAGTTTTGTTGAATCAATTACTTTCCATCCTTTAGTATGAAAGAAAAACTATTACGCCTTCGTTAGGATTTATTTTTTCGTAAAGTAGTTTTTTACACCTTGATGGAATATTACCATAGTCTTTTACTCGTATTCTAATGATTAGAAGTTTTTTTAACTTATTAAAAAAACTAAGCCTGGGTAAGAGACAAATTTATTCCGATAAATTAGGTATACTTGTTTTATTTTTTCTTTATTGAACAAAGCCACATATTTATTAAGACGCTGCTATATTCTGAATTATTTACTAGATTTAGGTTTACTTATCAGTTTCTATATTCGTTTGAGTTGTGTAAGAAAAATATCCTTTTTTAAACATTGACGTTCGTGAATCAGTTTCTTTAATAGCTTGATTAAATATTTGAATACCAATTTAAACATATTTTAAAGTAAGTTTTGTTAACATAGATTTATTAAGACGCTGCTAAATTCATATTTTTAGACATTCTTTCCTATATTATTATGGAATTGAGTTTTGTTGAAATATGACAAAAATACTGACTATATTTTAGTCTAGTCCGATATTGAAAGGGATTCAATTTTAAATTTAAACCGTATTCATATTTGAATAGGGTCATGTTGGAGCGCAGATATCTATAATTGGATTTCCGGTGGAAAAGCGGACTAGCGATATTTTGCAATGTCGTTAGGCAGTTCGTAGGCGAGCACAGGAAACATGGGGCATTTCCAGAACCTCTGGTGTAAGAGTGCTGTGCAGTTCCACCGCCTTACCCAAGGTAAGGTAGCCGGTAGACTTGCACAATAGGCCTAACATCTACTACATATTACTACAAATAGGACTACGAATAGGACAAATAGGAGTTTGTTTTTTACAGTACTCTTAAACACAAAACTGGCGAATTATTAACATTTAGGGCTAAAACACACAAGCGCGTTGCGTCGCCGCAACGCTAACATCGTCTCTACCATGGACTATAGTGAGAAACTAATTGCTGGTTTGTTATTAAAATAAATAAATAGTGCTGCACCGCTACAGTCGGCGGTGGCGCTATTGCCGATTCTAGCGGCGGGGAGCTGCAACGCACCTATAACATCGATATTGTGACGATGGTCTCTTATCCGTGTACCCTGTGTATGCGTGATCTATATACCTACTTATTCAATCAAAAATTGAATTTATTTGATTGAATTCAATCTATGATTGAATCCACAACACTATCACTACAACTTACAACACTGAAAGTATTATTACAGTCGTCTCTTATCCAGGTGCTTTGTGTGTATACTTTACTTATTCAAGATTAAAAAATCTGAGAATATTAATTTATTTGATGTATCACAAAAAGAACTTCTCTGGAGACCTCCGGTGCAATACCAAAGAGGCAAGATTTCAATGAGATTTCTCTGTGATAGGGTAGTCTGGGATTATAATAACTCCCTCCCTATGATACCCTCGTCTGTGAACAAAAACTCCCAACTAGCAACGTCGGGCGGATAAAACGCATTCTTTTCATAAATATTAACGTTCATAAAATATTTTAATGATTACAGCCCGATATTTTAATATTACCATACAAATAAAGTATTCAAATTTGTAGTGAATATGTTCCAGGAAATAATAAATGCCATATCGAAAGGCCAATTTAATCAATCTTCATCACGATGGGGATTGATTACAAATCGCTTTAATATTTTTTTTACAACGTCGTAGGCTAAAGGGTTAACATTTTGTGTGATCGGGATTAAAAGTAAATATGTTACTCCATGTCACAATCTATCTGTGTTACAAATTTCAAAAAAATCCGTTCAGCCTTTCGTGTGTGAAAGAGTAACAAACATACATACTCACTTTCGCATTTCCAACATTAATAGCTGTTGCCCGCGACTTTGCTCGCTTGGTCCCACAGTAACATTGTTTCGGAATAAAAACTATCCTATGTGTTAATCCAAGTTACCCTCTATGTCTGTACCAAATTTTATAAAAATCGGTTCAGCAGTATTTGCGTGAAGGAGTAACAAACAAACACACAAACTTATTTTATAGAAACCATGGGTATAGGATTAAGATTGCAACGGAAGCTGCGGGCTATAACTAGTGTTGTATGATCCGATTAACCTGTATAGAACATATTAAAAGCGTATCGGCCGTGTCACAACACTAATTTATTCAATGCATAATGTTAAGCGTTCCTCTTTATGGTGACTTTACAAAGCAGCACTAAAGAGACCTGATTTAATGAGATTGCTCTGTGACAGTAAGTTGGACTATAAAGGTCTATCGACACACATTAGCGACACGTCAAGGACGTTTTTCGAAAAAATATTCCGAATTCTATTTACACAGATACTAGTTCGTCGCAGAGAGTAATTAATAAACAGAGACTAAGGTAGGAGTGAAATTAAGTTGATTTTATATTGCGTATCCCATAGTAATAAAGACTATAGTAGGATTAACCTTGGTGTACTTAAGTCCATGTTTATTAATAAGACAGTCTCAGAGCCGACAACGGGAAGTCCGTTGAAGCATGAAGGTTTTTCTGCATTTTTTTTTTTTGAAAAAATGATTGTGATGTATTAAGACTAGACGCACATGTAACAATGTGTCGCCCAAAATATAGATACTAATAATAAAATGCGATATTATATCTCTCTGTTACGCTTTCACATCTAATCTGTTGGATATTTTTATTCTAAAATTTAATATGCATATAGTTCCGACCCGAGTCCAAATGCAAGCAATTTTTGTCATGGACATTTTTTTATGAAATTTGATATGCATATCCTTAAAGACCCGAGTTTAAACACTGATAATTATTTTCGCAAAAATGAATAGAATTACAATATGGGAGGAAAGTTTGTAAAATACAATAGCTAGTATAGTATAAAAAGAATAAAACATGAGATGAAGTTGGAAGAAACATTGGACTTTTGACGTCATTGGTGTACGTGAAAAGATAGCCCCGACATGGACGCACGTTATCCGGCCGATCCGTACAGTTCATCTCCGTACAGTGCAATAACGATGTGTGGATAGGCCTTAAAAAGTCTGGCTAGTCATAATCGTCTTGACTACGTACAAAAAACTCTTAATACTTTAAAATAATTGCAAAGTCTTTGAAATAGAATGCATTTCTTTCTTTAATATTGTTATTCATAAAATAGTTTTAATCTAATATTATAAATGCGAAGTTTTTATGTTTATTTCTTTGTTTGTTACTCCTTCACGCAAAAACTACTGAACCGATTCTCATTAAATTTGGCACAAACATAAATGGTACTTGGACTAACTAAACTAGTTTTAACCCGAAAAAATGATCTTGGGGTTTGGTAACGCCACGGGCAAAAGCTAGTTTAAGAATAAGGTAAATACTTAGAATGCACCTGCCCATTGGTAGAGGTATATTCCCGACCGAGGCGTCATTATAAGACGATTTATAGGACAAGAATATGAACAAGATATCTATATTTCCGGGTGTTTTTAAATATTCTTAATTTGGGGAAAGATCATATTATCGTGTAATGTTTACATAGACATTTATTTATCGTAGGTTGTAACGGTTGCGTGTTATTATTTAGAATATTATTATCAGCTGCTTATAAAATTGATAGATATTTTAGTGATGTCTGAATATTAAAGATATTGCAGAACAATTTAAACGCAAAAAACTACAAAAAACTGATTTTTAGTAATATTATTTAATACTTTATCGCAAACAAAAAGCAAAAATTAACAAAATACAGGAGAAATAAAAATGCACCAAAAGGGGGACTTATCTCTTATCATAGAAATTCCTTCCAGCCAACATAAAATAAATGAAGCTGTGAAAATAAAATTTTCATTACTAAAAAAATAGCTAATACTTCCTTTGGTAGTTTTTTTCTTATTTGCCAAACCAAACATGGAAAATAAACAAAGTCGAATTCGTTTTTGAATTCAAAAACTTGGGATTCTTGCCTCTTTGTATCTTTCGGCTTGTCTTTTAATGTAGTAGGAAATATATTTTGATCTCGTTCCTGCAACTTAATTCGTACTAGAGAGGTTGTTACGTAGAAGCCTGATTTTAATGAGATTACTTTGTAATAAAATAGGCTCGGATTATCCTCTTGAATCACAAAAAACTCTTGACTCTAAAATTATTGCATCGTAGTTGGAACCCTTTCATAACAGATTCCATCAAATATTTTAATGACAACAGCTTGGAGAAATTTTAAGACTGAAATTCTTCGTTTGATTTTTATGTCTTAGTCAAACAATTATTATTATAAAAGATCTATGTTTTCTGAAAAATTAAAATATTGCAGAAAACAAGCTGCTGATTTTTAAACATTAATAATATGTTTAGTGACTTGTTTATATATTTTTCAACCGACGAAAAAAGCAAGAGGATCTCAATTCGACCCGTATGTTTTTTTTTGTATGTATGTAACTCGATTATTCCGGTGTTTATAGACGGATTTTCAAAATTGTTTTTTTTTAATTGAAAGCATATATTCCCGCGGTGGTCCCATTATAATTTGGTCCATGTTTGATCCAAACTTGAAGTCGGTTTTTTGCAGTTTTACTGCGTTTAATTATTAATGATGTGAAAACAAGCTGCTGATTTTTTTAAATATATTTTTGGGTGACTCTTTAATATTTTTTTTATATTTTAATATTATTAGATCGCCTCCGGTCTAGTGGTGTGCTGTTAAATTAGTTCAAAGTTGGAATAGAGTTCACGTGGTCCCGAGTTCGATTCCTGAGTTAGGCAACATAAAAGTGTTTTTTAAATTTCTAATTATATTAACGTTTGCCTCGACTGAATAAGTGTCTGTTCTAAAAGTCATAGGCTAGTCGTGGCTTGTACCTCTGTCTACCTCTTTGGGAATAGGAGCATGAAGATACTTTTACATCATAACAAGATGAATAAAAAACAAACACCTCCCTTAAAGATCATGGGAATACAGCCAGTATAACAATAAAAACATGTTGGATGTTGGCTCAACGAAAATTGTCCCGATAGTCGTGTCAGTAAACGGTCATATAGCAAAGAGTCTCGACCAACACCTTAACAGACTCATTCTGGAACCCTGGGTTAATAGCGGGATTCAGAAGGCATCAATTTTGGGGACGGCTAGCATTGTGAGAAGTTTCCTCAGTCTGTCACCCTGACCACTGACGGTTTAGTTATAAGAACACCGTCATTGGGACTCTTTTTTATGTTTATATTTTTTACTAACTTAAAAAATAAGAAATAATGTAATTTAAATTAATTATTTTGTTACTACAAGCAGCTTAAGGTTAGGACATTCGAGCGCCATTAGCAATTCGCACTGATATGTAAACCACTAGGCGGCCATTTTGTTACAAGCAGTACATAATAAATTATAAAGATAATAAAACAATTTATCTTAAAAAAGTACGCATTACATTTTCTTTAAAACGTCATTTTGGTTTAATGTATTTTTTAACTGAGTCTTAGTAACAGTAGTAGTCTTAGAAGTTTTTTTTTTTAATGAGTCTTAGTAAAATTTAAATAAAACCTTAAGATGTAGAAGAACTCATTGTTTTTCTGTTTTTTACAAGATTACAATTGGTGAATTTAAAAGGATCGTATTTGGTGACAAAGGTTACACTGAACGTTTCAATAAACGTTCAGTGTAAGGGCCATAACTCTCCGGGACGCCATTGCGTCGTGGCCAACGACGTTGCCATGACTAGCTCTAGCGTTCCTGCGTTAAGTGCGTTAGTCGTCATACATCTCAATAGGAACTAGTTGGCGACGTCGCCGGCCACGTCGCCATGGCATCTCGGTGAGATATGGCCCTTATTGTTGTCAACTACAACATATTATTTTTCTATCAAGAAAACATATTGTAGGTTTCAAAATGAATCAAACAGGTAACTTCGATATAGAATTAGAGTAAGAGGAATCGGCGCATGAGTACCGAAAACTATTCGACCTCAATTTTTTTATGCGATCCTCTTCAAATTGGATAAAGTTAATATTTTTAAAGATATGAATTTTTAAAGGTTCGAAAAATCTCAAATTTGGGTACTTTCGACCCATTTACAATATATATAAAAAAAATGTCTAAATAATATTTTTTTTGAATTCTCTATATAATAGTTAATAACATTGTTAAAAGAGATTTAAAAAAAATTCATTGTTTATATCTTTTTTTAATTGTGAATTCCGCGCGATCACAAGTGTGCGTCGCTTAACTTTAAGTATCGCTGTCTCTCTTACTCATGCGTTGCGTATCATTTATCTTAAAAACTATCACCTTTATCAAGATTGTTTCAGAGAGTAATGTTGTTAATAATTAAATTGTCTATAATTTGTTTTAAATTTTTTTTCTGAAATCAATTTTTCATAAGTTATTCAGGCATTTTATGCTTTTTTTATTCAAGCATAAATCGAAACATGTAATTAAAATTACTTTTTTATCAGTTTATATTACTTTTTTGTTATTACCATAGTAAAAAACTACTAAAATATTACTATGATAACAACAAAGAGGTAATATAAACTGATAAAAAAGTAATTTTAATTACATGTTTCGATTTATGTTTTCGGTCCTCATGCGCCGATTCCTCCTACTCTAAATGACTATTTTTGACCATAATCTCCATTGTTTGTGTACTCATGTATTAAACATCAAATTCAAAGTCTCTATTATTGAGTTCGAGATAAGTTATTTTATGTTTCAGTCAGTTGTTCGCACTGATGTTCCGCTCATCCATGAATTCCTAGTATTACAACAAAGCTATATATTTTCATAGGGTACATGAGTTTCTACGTTAATAAGGGGTACAGAGATTTACGGTTCCTTGTCACTAATAAAATCACGCATCATACACAATAATTCAATCACAGCCGACTGTAACTAATAAAAAAATAATTGTAATACTTGTAAACAAATTTGTAACCCTTTCCAAGACTTTGTATAGATAGAAGTGCTATATATGATATTTAATAAACTAATACCGAGCATGATTAGGTCCGAGAAAGGGCAACATATGCTACGGTCGCCGGTTCTTACTGATGAGCTATTCATCCATGAATTTCTGCTATAATAAACAAACCATTTATTTTGCAAGGGGTACAGGAGTTTGCGCTATCTTTACACTATGCAGTTAAAATTACACTGCATCAATGGGTTAAGATATGAAAAGAGAGATTGTATAAAGTATTAAAACCTACTTCGTATTTTTAATTAAAACCAAGTATTAGTATGCCAGAGAAATACCATCACACACTACGGTCGCCGGTTCTTCCTGCTAAGACATTCATCCACAAAGGGGCACATAAGTTTTTGCTTTTGCAAGGGGTACGCAGATTTGCGTTTTGTTTTCACCATGCTTTGTCTAACCATATTATATTTAACTTGTGACAGCAGGTTAAAATTACTCAACACAATGAATAGACTTCTAACAAATACCTGTAGGGTTACTCTTGAGTCTCGATATCATTGGAATTGGAAAATAAAATCGTGATATGTCATTTTAGGTAGTTTTGATCACATTACAGTAGCGAATTACTAACATTTAGTTACAAATAAAATCAACTAATTCGATGAAATAATGTATTATTTACTATAAATTAAACTAAACTTACCAAAATGACATACTCGATTTCAATTCCCAATATTGCATGAATCGAGCTTCAAGAGTCTACTGATGTAATTTCCAAATACTACTACTACATACTACACTCTAATGTACTGGACTCTCTTTCTGAGAGTCTTGTCTATTAACAGTCAAAATGAAAGAGAGGCCGGTACGTAAGAGTGAGTCAGCAATAATTGGGAATGATATCAGGTCTTTGTTAGAATTGTAATAATTTAGCTTCAAGGGTTTGACAAAGTACAGGAAGTCAAAACTACACTGCGCCAAGGGTTAAAATTTGAAAACAGTTTATATGGATAAAAGTACTATATAGGTTATATTTGTTAATCTTAAACCATCCATTAATAGGCCAGAAATAAGCCAACAAAGGTACCTAGTCATCAGTTCATACAGCTGAGTAACGACTCATAAATTATGATATCAAACATACTATATGCTTACAGGGGTATGTGAATTTTACTTAAACAAAGGGGCACATGAATTTTGGCTTTCTTGCAATGCACGCAGGAAATTGGGAACGTCTGTGTCCGAAGTTACTGCTGCATATCGGATACAACATCCACCTTAACTGTTCAGACCCAACCACCTTAATTGTTCAGAACCACCCCCCTTTTTAATTCGATATATGAACTCCAACATTTCTGTCATAACTTATAAGTTAGCAAAAACGCGAAACTTCATATGGTGAAACACAATTCTCACTTATAGTAAACATTATAAATGCGTTCTTTTTGAATCCAAGCTAAATAATCTTCACACCTGGTTACTCGAAGTGGTAGGCAGTGGTACAACTAGGGCACCCAAGATTAGCCAAAAATACAAATCCCTAATGTGATAGGTGGCCAGCTTATCAAGAGGGCACATATCCAATCCCGGGCAACATTTTTCAAACATAATGTAGGTCAGAAAAAAATCGCAGTCAAAAATAATTTAACGACAAAATTTAGGCCACGATCTGTAATATTAATGAATTAAGCTCAAAGCAGGCCTAAATGGGTTTCTGGGAAGCCATCGTATGCTGCGGTCACTGGTCCGCATTGACGGACTAAATTTGGTAAACCGGATGTTCGTGGATGCAGATGATTAACGAGGGTTTAACCATAAACCTAAATGAATCTTCACGCCAAATTGTTTGCGAGGTAGGCAGAGAATCGAGTGGCAAGTGTAAAAATTAACAGACCTGCCGATCTTTCTTCACATTCTTGACTCTTATCATACAAACTCACTTCAAGCGAAGTATCTTCACGTCCGTATCCCCGAAAATGTGAGTTTGCAATTTTAACATTCAACAATATTTTATTATATGTGACGACCCCATCGCTTGAGAGTGGATATCTAGTATTTTAGGTTTGAATCATTCTATTAGTGCAGCTGCTGGTCTGGATTTTTACTATTACTTTAACAGCTAGTGCTTACCATTGTCGTGTTCCATGGATATTGATTAGCCACTAGACTTGTTTAAGAGACCTAAGATTCCAGCCAAAAAACAGTTGCAATTAAAAATACATTACCTAACATTTTTATAACTCTCTTTATAACAAACTGCAAAATATAATCTAGGTAAACGACACAAT
>NJDD01000718.1:891004-906120 GCA_002245505.1 Calephelis nemesis | reverse complement strand
ATTCTTTGGCAAAATAGGCAGCTCTTCCTACAATATCTTAATGATCTATCATATGTCTGTAAACCCTATTTTTTTGCAAATAAAGATATTATTATTATTATTATTATTCCATGGATATTGATTAGCCGCTAGACTTGTTTAAGAGACCTAAGATTCTAGCCAAAAAATTAGTTGCAATAAAAAATACATTACCTAATATTTTTATAACTCTCAAACTGCAAAAATATAATCTAGGTAAACGACACAATGTATTATTATAACTCAAAAGCCTTTTCTCTGGCCTTTATTCGCCATCTAACTGAAAAGAAGGATCATCAAAATCCATTCAGTTGACTGAGTAATCGCGTAAAATACAAAAGTCCGAAACAGAAACCTCCGCCATTTTGAAGTCTGTTCAAAATTAATGCTTGCAAACTAATCTGTGTTATTTCGCATTAATACCTCATGAAGATGAACATAACATGTATTTAGGATTTGGCACAGATTCTCGAATTTTCCATAATGAAGAATGATTTGGATTGTCCAAGCGACTGGATTCTATCCAAGTTATCTAACTGGATAATTTACTCGATATCAATTGTGAAAATTGTACCAGTAACTAAAACTATCATGGTAGCATAGTATGAAGAGAAAGGGGGGAGAGGAAGGAAAGCAAAACAAACACGTCACTACGAAAAAACCCTGACGTTTTTCAAAATAATGTCCTCTAACGGCCAATATTAATAATTAATCCTAATCCAAAACACGCTGTCCAAGATTGATATTATTCATTTTTATGTTATCGCTTGCCAATAACATATCTGTAGACTGGATAAATATGGCAATTAGGTATGAGATAGGCCGGCGGATACGCAGCTATCTAGATTGCTTGAAATCCATTAGATTGAGATTTGAGATACATTATTAACATTGGCAGTTAGTGAACAATATCATGCCTATCATCGTGATGCGTGGCGATCTACAACTGTACGATTCCGAAGACATTTCTTACCCCGCATAACTCCTTTGTGGAATCACTTAAGTACATTAACTGGCATGTTTGTATGAAAAGGGCAATGAATGTGAAGGAAGCTAGGCAGGTATGATATAGACATGTAAATAAGATATGTAAGCAAAATATTTACGTTTAATGCAGTCGATATTTAACAATGCCAGTCATACTTAATCTATACCAGGGGTAGGCAAATTCTTTTGACCGCGGGCCGGTAAATTAAAAAAAATGTAGTGGCGGGCCAGTAAATTATAATTAATCTTGAGGCGGGCCTCTTCATTAAGACACTTAAAAATAGCAGTAAATATTAGCATTATAAAACGTTGTATAAAGATAGCATAAGGCATTTTTTTAATTATTTTACAATCTTTTATTAAAATAAAATCTATTTATGAAGTCTTAACATATGAAATACGCAATATATATGTTTGAAGTATCGATTCAGTGTCTCAATTGTTCATTTCGACCATTAATTTTTTTAAGGAGGTTCATATTTTTTCTAAAAAAAGCCTCTGCGGGCCGGATTAAAACCTCTCAAGGACCGGATCCGGCTCGCGGGCCGTAATTTGCCCACCACTGATCTATATCAACATTATAAAACTGAAGAGTTTGTTTGTTTGTTTGGTTGAACGCGCTTTTCTCACGAACCAATTAGAAAAATTCCAATTATTATATAATAGAAAGATTCCAATTAGAAAAATTTAATCAGTGCTAGATAGCTCATTTATAGAGGAAGGTTAAAGATTATACATCAATACGCTAAAGCAATTAAATAAAGAAGCGGAGCAACAATCTAAAATGTTTCAAAATCGCTATACAAAATGTTAGTGGATTTAATGTCAAGCGATACGAAGTTTGCCGGCTCAGCTGGTAACGTATAAATTTTAATGTCTTTCACGCATTATAGCCTACCTTTTAAAAAAAAACGTGTCCGTTACTGACTGAATCTATATATTATATATAAAAGAAAGTGGTGTTAGTTACACTATTTATAACTTAAGAACAGCTACACCGATTAGGCTGAAAATTGGTAGGGAGGTAACTTAAAACCAGGAGAAGGACATAGGATACTTTTGATCCTGTTCAATTGTGAGGAAACTGGGAAAAACAACATTTTAATTTTTCCCATACAAACTGAACGGGCGGAAATGAAGTTCGCGGGAACAGCTAGTAATAATATAAAGAAAGCAAAACAAATACGGTCAATAACCGCTTCCTTTTCGGAGTCGGTTAATTACGTAACAAGTCCACTTGTTTTGCAGCTTTTCGCCGTTGAATAATGTTAATGCGTGAGTCAGAAGAGGGGCCCCGTCCCTACATCCTCTCATTAGCACAAAGGACTTGTTTTCATTTTGGACGGGCACCGTGTGTAAAAATACTACCGACAAATATTTTCACCAGTTTATATATTCGTACAGAAAAAAGAAAAAACGTCGCTCGCACTTTTTATTTCAGTAAGCAAGCAGGCCTATACTAGAAAGTTTTTTGCTCTTCTACAAAAAAGAAGATGATAGTGTTTTTCGACTTCTTTTTTCTTCGACATACACACACTATTAAAATTAGGTTTTTAAAAATAATTTAGACGATCATTTTCACGCCCGTATCCTCGAAGTTGTAGGCAGAGGCTCGACCATGATTAGCCGAAGACACTTACTCAATCTCATCACTAACCGGGCACATATCAAATTCCCGTCAACATTATTGTTATTAAAAAAATTAAAATATATATTTTCTTAATTTGGTTGCCCGAACGAACCCGGGACCTAAAGGAGCCAAGCCCGATGCCGGACCACAGAGGCGAAAATTTAATAAATAAAAAAATAAAATATGTATCTTCACGTCCATATCCCGAAATCGGTAGGCCCTCTGCCTCTGCGGTAGGCAGAGGCACAACCAGGGCACCCACGACTAGCCGAAGAGACTACGTCCCACAATGTGATGGGTGACAAGCCTATCGCCAACCGGGCACATGTCCAATCCCGGGCAACATTTTTTTTATAAGGAAATTGGAAAAACCAAATTTTCTTCTTGTTGCCCGACCCGGGATTCGAACCCGGGACCTCATGTAGTCAAGTCCAACACCTGAACCGCTAGACCACAGAGGCGATAATTTAATAAATAAAGTAAGAAAATTCGAATTAGTATTCCTCCAACGAAACTGACTCCACACCAGACAATCTTAGGTCTCAGTGCATTCGTTTCAATTTCCGTCGAAAGGAACATTTATTTGAAACCACTATTATTTGGCTGGCTCTTGGTGACAGAAAGTGTGAAGTTTCAAAGCAATATTCTCTTCGGGACAAAGCTTCGTTCGTGCAAAAAAAACGTCGTAAAGATAATATTTAAATAACCATCAGGAATACTGGCATCGATTTTAATCCCCCACAGTTGTAGTTTGCGGCAGCATAGCTTCTAACGATTGGACCGATTGCGTTTTTTTTTTATTTAACTGAAGTTATAGAGATGGTTCTTAAATGCGAAAGGTTTTATATTTTGTTATAAAAAAATATCATAGACGTTATCAATGACACTAAAATTAAAGCTTTTTAATAACCCCCGGCAAAACCCACCTGGATGGTAGTGAAGATCTTGACCCTTACCATGAGTTTACGGTTTGTCAAGTTTACTACACTCGCTACCGTCGCTGTCAATTATATGTATGAAAACTTTAAACAGCGCCTCTAGTGGTAACTAAGAGAAACACATTTTTAGACCAAAATTGTCATAGATTTCGACACGTAACTTACCGTACGTAATCTATACAAACTCATGGTAGAGGCTCTTAACTATTACGTCAGCTTAAAAACGAAAACTCCAAATCATAATCGATACGTCGGTTTCAAAGTTATGATGCCACAGACAAACACACAGTTTTTATTTTCGTCGGGGGATTAGAAATCAGCGGTCCAAGTTACACAAAGCTTTATAGAACAAACAGGTAAGCAAGTCTCCTAAATATAAGCCATGATATCTCCTGATGACAACCTTCACTTACAGACGTCATAGATTAGATGCTATGTGCCGTTTTTTTTAAGTTGACAGAACCGAAAATTCAAATAAACTTTGCCATATACGTCGATAAGTTTACAAGCTTTTATTTTGATATTACCAGGGCAATTACATTTAATTATCTGAGCAAACGATTTCCATTTAACAGATTATTGTGGAAGCTGTTTCTCACAATGAATGAAATATATTGAATATTATTCCAGCGTAAGTAGCTCGAGCATTATTTAATTAAATTTTGCAAAAAGGCTGTAAATTATAACACCTTTCAATGGCGGGCACGTAAAAGCACAAGTAATCCTCTTAAACGCAATATCATATGGAGCATTCACTTTGTGGAATTGTTTTCTGATTTATTTATTACTTTCAATTACGATTTATGTGAAGGAAAACGGTAAGGCTTATTTATGTAGTTAGAAACACCATTACCGCAATACACACGCTGAAATAAACAAGCGGTAATGCTCGCTGACCGCATTCGTAACAGTGAGATCCGAGAAAGAGTGGGATTGAAAGAAAGTGTTGGTGTTAAAATGCGAAAGGACATGCTCCGCTGGTTTGGTCATCTGGAAAGAATGACAGATAAAATATTGACAAAGCAGATATACAATGCGAATGTGGATGGCTGTAGGTACCCGGGGAGACCAAGGCTGATATTTCACGATCAGATCAATCGGATATTATTCGAGGGTGGTGTCAAGAGTCTCCGAAACCGGCGTGTTTGTATGAAAAGGGTAATGAATGTGAAGGAAGCCAAACGGGTGTGTCAGGATCGTGAGGTCTGGCACTCGATACTCTCTGCCTACCCCGTAAGGGACTTGGCGTAAAGATATGTATGTTTGTATGTAAATAAACACGCGTGCTTTCTTATTTGTACACACGCTTGCACACTCAAATACGCACGCACGCAATAACACATACTCGCACACCATGCACGACTTACACACGCTCGCAAACTATGAAAATCCCGAACGAATTTAGATTCTTTAGCATTTACACACGCTAGCAAAATTGAATGCGCACGCTGTACGCATATTTTAAATTCTATATTCGGCTTCGGCTATATTCTTCAAACTTAGGAAATGCGAATGTATTTATATATATATTTGGTATTACTTAACTGTTATTACTTAACTAATCATTTCGCTTTTTAGATTAGGTCAGTCAATTTAAAAATAAAAATATAAAGTTTAAAGCCGAAGCGCATAATTTAAATATTAGTACTATATGCAAGAATTTACACTCTTTAGTACTATTTACACGCGTGTCTTTACGCTTACACTCATCAGTATCAATAAGTTAACGGTTTTATAGAATTTACGTAATCGTGACACATAATAATCCTTGTAATTTTGAGTAATAGCATCGTTAGTCGTGCAAGAAGCTTAAGACCCCAGCTTCAGGTTGACAGCGTCATTAATTTCTTTGGCATATAGGCGACAAGTATTTCTTACTCTGAAATCTGACCACAACTTTGCCTTCGCTTGTGATGTAAAAAGTATCTTTCTCGTTTCCCCGAAAACGAGGCATTTTTGTTGGCCTAGATGTGAGTAGTAGTTCACTAGATTAAAGAGGTTTTGAAGCATAGTTGTTTTTTTTTTTGTTTAATATTTCCTACCATAAGTGTAACCAGACCAATGTTAGATAAGCAATTATCTTTATAGACCCAGCCTCAGATTATACAAACAAAAAACTGGAACAAAAACAAGCACTCAAAGCATTTTTTTGCTTAAGTATCTTCACGCCCATATTCCCGAAAGTGTAGGCAGCTGTACAACCAGGGCACCCACAACTAGCTGAACACACAAAGTCCTACAATGTGATAGGTGGCAAGCCTATCGCCAACCAGTCACATATCCAATCCCGGGCAACGTTGTTGTTATTATCTATTTATTATTGTTGCTGGACCTGAGTTCGAACCCAGGACATCAAGTCGGACGCCGGACCGCTAGATCACACAGACTTTAGAGGATACAGATTTTTTTGTTTGAGGTTTTCACATTCTCAAAGGGTTTTTTATGTTTTTTGGCATGGATACTAGCATCTGCCTTTAGTCAAGTTTAATTAACTTGGATCAAAATCATAATGTGATTCAACAAAATCAGTCTTAGATCCAAAACAGCCGTAAGTAGTTAAAAGGCAATAGTCGGTATGTAAAGTTATCAGGTCAGATTTGGCAGCAAAGAGAAAATACATTTATTTCTTCATTCGACTAGCGTACTCGCCTAACTGCATCGACGAATCGCGAGGCTCGGGTTCGATTCCCGACGGGGGCAGGCATTTGTGTGATGAACATTTAGATGTCTGCATTTCCGGGTCTGGGTGTTTATTAAATTTATTCAAGTATCTATTTAAGTAATTATATGTATTAGTGTCGTTGACTAACACCCATAACACAAGCATATAATTTGCTTACTTTGGGGTTAGATTCAATTAGTGTGACTAGTCCAGGGATATTTATTATTTATTTATTATTGTTATTCATAATTAACTGGCTAGTTAATCAAGTACCAGGCGATTTGATTATTATTATTTTGAAAAGTAATTCCGAGACGATCCCATAATATAACTTTTACAGACATTCTAATAACGCATACAAATTTATGTAGTCGAGGATATAATCAATGGGTCGTCAACAATTGTGCTTTTTAAGAATAGCTCAAAAACCACAAGTCGGATCACGATACATTTAAAAGGAAAAAACTTAAATATCATAACCTCATTTTTAGGAAAAAAAAGTGTGTGTCAGCTACGACGCACGATTGGAGTTTACTCCTTACGAAATGTATCTTGCAGCACACATGTCTCCTACAGCAGGTTTAGTTAAGTTAATCCTTCTTAAATTAGTATCATAGCTTAGAAGTGTGATCCAAATAGTCAGTATTTTGATAGATAGCGACTCCTCCTGCACGGAGACTACGAAGTATCGCGCAGGAGGAGATCCCGAGACTGAGATACGCTGTCTAATGTATTCCATCTCATTCTTTTACACGTTCAATCCTACAGATACATATGTTTGTCTCTTTCTACGTAACGCCTCAACTTTTCGTGTTACACTTGATTTTACTCCTCATAAAATTTCCGTACCGGGCCTTATAACTCAAATCGTTTCTTAAGGAGTAAACTCAGAAAATCCTCAAATTTTGTTTGTTATTGACCGAGTAAAAATGAAGCAATTGTATTAAAAACAACCCTTACAAAACTTACGCGTCTGTTGATCTGATGTGTAACTTCCGTTTTTTGTTAGCAAAAGTAAAGTTACACACCAGATCAACGGGTGCTTAGGTTTTATTAGTAAGGGGGATAGTCTTTTGAAAAGTAATGAGGCTTTTTTAAATCGATTACAGATAATACGTAACGAATAGATTGCAGAAGTATGGATTCGCAATAGAATATAACATTCAGCCTTGTACTTATTGCCTGGTAGTCATAAACGATTACAATGTAAACGTCAGTCATGACTAACGTGACCATACGTCCCTTTCTGAACGGGACAGTCCCGTTTTCAGAGTGTCTTCCCTGAGATCCCCTTTGGTGTCCCCAGCGAGGCCGACATAGACCCGATTTCCGTTTTGCCTGGAAGTAACGCACCCGTCGAAAGAGTTTCTCAAATGAACATATATGGGCAAGTGATTAAAACACAGTTGAGTGTCGCAGTAATGAAAGCTGCGTTGATTACGAAAAAAATAGTATCTTCACGTCCATATCCCCGAAGGGGTAGGCAGAAGCACAACCAGGGCACCCACGACTAGCCGAAGATACTAAGTCCCACAATGTGATAGGTGGCAAGCCTATCGCCAACCGGGCACATTTACAATCCAATCAAGCAACATTTTTTTTATTAGAAAATTGGAAAAACCCAATTTTCTTCTTGTTGCCCGACCCGGGATTCGAACTCGGGACCTCATGCATTTAAGTCCAACAACTGAACCGCTAGACCACAGAGATATAAATATAAAAAACACAAAACCACATAAATATAAAAAAATCATGCACTGAGTTCCACATTTATCTAAAAACGAGACCCGATATTTTGAAACTTTGTTCCGCCAATAAATACAAACATACGACTTAGAAGTCACGCCCCATTCTCTAATTATTGTATGTTATTCTTATTCTATCTTCTACAATAAAAAAAAATGAAACACTACAAACTTTTATTTTTATTATATATTGCCGCAGGTGTCCCGTTCTGACTTCAAAAATAAATGGTCACGTCAGACATGACTCACATGATGACAAATGACAAAATGGCCGTCTGTTAACATTCAGCTGTTGAGGTCGCGCCGTGTCTTTTAATTGGGTTTAATAAGATCAGGTGAAGAATTTTTCGGAACAATCCTAATTGTATGATTCAGAAGACACGCAAAGTCAAATCTTACTCCTTTCTTGTTGTTAATACTAGCTGCCCCGGTGAACTTAACTAACAGATTATATGAAAGACCATCATTAGAAGGTATAAAATGTTTCAAATTGAAATTATGACAGAGGTTATTATTATTGCATAAATCAGAAGACACGTGATTTTCTTTTAATTTCGATTTTCTTTCTCGTTATTAATACTAGCTGACCCGGTGAACTTAATTTTATTATAATAAGAAAGACCGATTATTAAACCTACAATATGTGTCAAATTGAAATTACATGAAAAAGGTTATTGGTGAATATTTGAAGATAGGAGTGGTTTGGATTAATTTCTCCTCGTACCAATTTCTAAAATCTAGGTATTAAGATAAAGTAAGTTTGAAACACCACAATGGCCAGCAATAACACCATAGCACCCTAGGAATAGGTAAGGCGTTCGCAGCCAACACTCCACCTTCTAGTCGTGATAGACTGCATTGGAATATTCCAGTAACCACCAGCGATGTTTTTTATGTTTTGGAAGTCAAACAAGCAGACGGATTTCCTGATGGTAAGAAATTCACGCCGCCTAGAGACACCAAAGGTGGTAATGTTGCGTTGCCAACCTGAGGCCCGAATTGATATTAGGCCTCGAGCAAAAGTATGTTTGCAGGCAACCTTACCCTCAGAACCGGAACACGCCAACGGCAAGAATAGAAAATATTTTTATTCACATTCACCTTATAAGAAGCACTTGTGACAAGTCTTTGTAATACTAAAAACTACCACCGGATCGGAACGCGGCCACACGCTGAGAAGATCCGGCAGAAAAGCACTGAAGTTACTGCGGCAGAAATAGGTAAGGCTGTGGTACCAATCCGGAAGAGTCGCTGCGAAACTCGACCACCTATTAGGATATCACGGTGTTAGTGACGTGATATGTGTGAATATATAGCATAGTGACTATGCTCGCTTTTTAGTAGCTTCCTGGCAGATGGTCTAGCAGAAGGCCAACACGGAGAAAATGACTACCATCATGACGAAATTAACGAAGAATTCTAAACACCCTAAGCCCAGTTATTTAATAAGATAAAAATCCTAAGCTTCTTATGGGAAAAGTATGACATGTTAGTGGAAAAGAATATCAGGAAAACATATCTTGGAGACAGTAAGAACACTGAAGTCCAGAAAAATAGACTTCAACAAACACATTTTAAAATCAGCAAGGGAACAAAGTTTCTAGCTAGAATAAATCCTTGAACACAAAGTGTATGATATCAAGAAAAATCTTCGCAAAATATAAGTTTCCTAGCAACATTTTCTTAGAATATTAAAAGTTATATCCATGACGTGCAAGGGTTTTTAGTACTTTCCTTGTGCGTGGGTCCAACTTATAGCCTACAGTTTTCTCTACAGAAAAGCGAAGGTTCTATTTGTTATACGGCGGGAAGACTTTAAGTCAGGGCTTCCCAAACTATGGGTGGCTGTGTAACACTTGTAGGTCGCGAGAGAATATTGAGTAGGTCCTTCCTGTAGAACAATACACCATCCGACAGAGTAATTATACAGATGATCTTCTAAGCGACACTGAATCCGACTTCCAAATGTCGTTAATGAGTTCGCATTGCACGAAACGTCAAAAAGTTATGAGAAAATATTAACTAGAATAACTGAAACCAGAAATTAGTAGGAATCATGATTCGCCATAATTAAATTAACAAATAATTAAGCTGCAAGAAATCTTGTATTATACAATGTTACGATCAGTGTTCAAACTTAGTCCATTATTCGTATTAGTAATAGTGAAATGTCTTAGAGGTGGGTCCCGAGTCTTTGGAACTTTTTTCAAATGGAGCGTAGTCCAAACCACTTTGGGAATCACTGCTTTAAGTGGTATTACAATAAAATGAGTTTTTGAAAGAGAGAAATAAGGGCGCATTTTTTTGAATTTTTTTATTTTTTGTACATATTGCGTAAAATTAGTCAATTTTGTGCCATTTTGCATATTCATTACGTATGTGTTTAGTGGAAGTGCACAAGTGAAGTAGTAATGAAAAAATTATTAGTGTGTACATACACTAATAATTTCTTTTCAGTACTTTCCTTGTACGTGGGTTCAACTTATAGCCTAATGTTTTCTCTACAGAAAAATTAAGGTTCTATTTTTTGTAGGGCGGGAAGACTTTAAATAGTATAACAATACGTTTTTGAGTGAGAGGAATAAGGACGATTTTTGTCGTAATTTTTAAATCATATAGCGTAAAATTGGTAAAATTTTGTGCCATTTTGCGTATTCATTACGTAAGTGTTCAGTTAAAGTGCACAAGTGATGTAAATAAATATTTATTGCTGCTGTATTATTGATGCCACCAAACGTAATTCGATAGGCTTATATAAGGAAGATGACGGACAGATGATGGAAATGACTCATTATAACGACTTATTCTTGAAATAATTTAAGCACTCTCTGTGATCGCCTCTGTGGTCTAGCGGTCCGGTGTCGGACTTGACTTCTTGAGGTCCCAGGTTTGATTTGGGTCGGGAGAAGAAAAAAAACTAGAAATTGTATATTTTCAATTTTCTATTAAAAAATAACGTTGCTCGAGATTGGACATATGCCCGGTTGGCGATACGTTTGTCACTTATCATATTATGGGCTTAATGTCTTCAGCTAGTCTGGGATCCTTGGTTGTGCCTCTGCCTACTTCTTAGGGGCTAATGACGTGAAGATACTAATCACTTTTTTAATTTAAACCCAATTTCGTTGAATCGGGTAGTTATTACCCGATTCAAAACAATTAATCTTGACAAATGGCAAATGCTCACGCTCAAACCAAAAACAAAAAAAAAACTGATCACTGTCAAAAGACCGTGCACAATTTTTGTATTATTTTGTATCAAATTTATAATCTCTACAATATATTTATTATTTTTTAATAAAACCGGTTTCGCTGCTTAAACATCTTCAGGGGAATTATCTGATAATCGCCTTAATGATGTTAAAAAATCGGCAGGGAATAAATAGCTGAAAAATAATAAAAACACACTGTGAAAAGTAAGTGTCATTTATAAATTGGTTTTGGAATAGAATCCCAGGCGTTGACGATCAGAAGTATAAAAACTAAAAAAGAGGCACGTAATTAAATATGAGAAAGGAAGGGTTCAAAAGACGACCGTCTCACAATACTCGTCTGCTTTTTGCCTTAACCACCTCAAGAGATAATGCACTCTGAAGTCTGAACAAAGCTTTATCTACTCAAGTGTCAGTTTCACTATAATTAGTGCCACAGAGATTGACGCTTGTGACCGCACTCTTGAAAGACGAGAATCTTGACCACAACATGATGCCATAATTCAAAATGGTGCAGGGAATACTGCTGCTTCTTCTACCTTTACATTTTGACGTGAAACAGCTATAGTCGCACGTTAAACTGATTTCTGACCTGGCGACACATGCCGTGGCGTCGCGTCGCCACACTATATGATGGTATATAAAAAATATATATACAGTTTATATGCAGTAGTGTGTACGGTGTGGCGACGCGTCACCATGCGCAATAGACTGTGCGAATATCTCCTTTCGTAATATTTTAATTTATCATAATTACATAGTTAGTTCCTATCACAATATTTTGTTCTTTTCTTCATATAACTTTTACAAAATAATGTCGATGTTTCATATCTGTCAGGATTCCCGTGATGGCTAAACACTTCTTTTCTAAGACATAAGAACATATTTTTGGAGATATCTTTAGCGGGATTAAAAAATGTTAAACTCGCGTCAGAACACGTGACCAGGGGCTATACCATGAACACTTATAGCAGTAGTAATTCCATGTTCCTAAATGTCTTTGTCTGATGACAATAAGCATTACTGAAATAATATAGTTTCAAGAGCTTATGGTAACCCACCTGACCGAAAATTCGTAAGACAGGAAGACCACCAAAACCACTGTATGTTGTTGCCGTATTTCATACTGTGATTTTCAATTCGACGGCCGGTATATCTCCAAGCTACTAATGGCTAACAGCGAGGCCCTGCTGTGAAGTAGCTTGATTATCTTGCTTAGAGCGACATATTTCTAGTAGGGATCCACTGCCTGATTCCTGGCGCAACAACAGTGAAATGTTACTGTTTTGGTAGGGTAGCCTGCTTTGGTAAACTTCCTCAATAACCCTAACATTCCAGCCATATAATAGCAACGCATGTATAACATCTTCGGGGATACATAATACTACGTAACATTTAACAAACGTAAAAAAAGAAGTCGAACATAACATCCTTTTTCTAACTCAGTTAAAAATAAATAAAAATAGCACGCTTTGCAAGTGTGAACGAGCAGTACTATGTCACGACCGCTTTACCCTCAACTATGGTAATAAATTAACCAGAAACTCCTTTGTTCTAAAGTGAAGTGTCTCAAAGACAACCAACTAACCTACTTACTGAACATCAATATAAAGTATCGGCAAATTCAAAATGAAGCCTTTAAACTATGCTATGTCTTATTCAATCTTGCTCATCTAGAACTTCCGAGTATTGGTCCTAGTCCTCTGTATAAAAGACTATCAACCCGTTATCAGCCCAAAAAAAAGTATCTTCACGCAATTATCTCCGAAGGAGTAGGCAAAAGCCCAACCAAGGCAGCCACGTCTAGTCGCAGACACTAAGTTGCACAATATGATATATGACAAGCCTATCGCCAACCGGGCACATATCCGATCCCGGGCAACGTTAATTTCATTAGAAAATTGGAAATATACTTGTACATTTTCTAACTTTTTTTTGTTGCCGATCGAACCCGGGACGTCATCAAGTCAATACTACTACATCCATCTACATTCGCAAAATTTATATCTGCTTTGTCAATCTTTTATCTGTCATTCTTTCCATACGACAGAACCAGCGGAGCATGCCCTATCTTATTTTAGCACTAACACTTTCTTTCAATCCCACTTTTTTTTATAAAAGTGTTTTGCCCGGTCTTGTTCCGAATTGGAGTTTATGGTAGCCGGCCTTACACATTAGGCCTAGGACTTAGCCACAGGACAGCTTTTGTACATCTGCCTAACTCTTCGGCGTAACACAGGCGTAAAGATAATATGTTTAATTATACTATCTAAAAATATGTCTAGACTTGCAGCCTACATCAGTTTCGCAAGGGTGGACAAATAATATGTAATTATATTATTATATATCTTATTATACACATAAATCTTCGTCTCGAATCATTTTATCTATTTTAAAAAAAACATCAAAATCCGTTACGTAGTTTTAAAGATATAAGACAAAGCGACAAGTAGCGAACTTCAATAAAAAAATAGCAACTTTGTTTTTATACTGTGTAGTGATAAAATGATGAATATACATCCAATACGTTTAACATGATGAATATGTATCCAATACGTCAAGCATAAATACGCACGGATATAAACACGGTATTGAAACGCCGAAACAATAACTTGCAAAAACTTTGCTCTCTATGCAATCGATTTCCTTTACACGAGTCGAATATAACAAGTAAAATCGCACCCCCGGGGGTGGTAGTCGGTAAAGGGGTCAAGGATCGATTTTCGCGGTTCACAGTGGACTTACTGCGTCGTCATCTACAAACCTTCCTCGTGGCAATTTTACTTTTTTGCTATTATAAAAACAAAATTTTGCTTAATAAATCTTAATAACTTCTTGTATATAAAATTCTCGTGTCACAATGTTCGTTGGCCTACTCCTCTTAAACGGCTGGAGCGATTTTCATGAAATTTTGTGAGCATATTGACTAGGTCTAAGAATCGGCTAGCATTTATTTTTTATAACCCTAGGTGATGAGGGTGAATCTTTTTCATACCCCTTAGTGATAAGGGTGACTCACCCCAATTTTTTAATAGCAGAACAAAGTCTGCCGGGTCAGCTAGTTATATGTAATTCTTATGTTCGTGTGTTTGTTACTGAACTCCTTCTAGACGACTAGACCGATGTTGATGAAACTTTTTTGTGTTCAAAAAAATTCGAGAATGGTTTAGATTCACAATTTGGTCTCCTGGAAAATGTTTTTTAATTTTTTTTTACAAATAAGTATTTATTGATTTTGGAATGTTTCACATCGGATCTGACAGACTGCGCTACTGCCGAAGCATTTATGTCAAGCGATACGAAGTTTGCTGGGTCAGCTAGTAATATTATAAATATAAAACAAAGTCGCTTCCTCTGTCCCTTTGTATGCTTAGATATTTAAAACTACGGAACGAATTTTGATTAGATTTTTTATAGTATAAAATGATTGAAGAGGAATGTTTATATGTATATTTCATAACCGTGGGAAACGGGGGAGGGCCCGGGGCCGCCGGTAATATTATAAATGCGAAAGTTTGTATGTTTGTTTACACCTTTACGCAAAACCTGTTGAACGAATTTTCATGGAATTTGGCACACACATAGAAGGTAATTTGGATTAACACATAGAATAGTTGATATCCCGAAAAAAATGTTAATACGGGACCATGAACCACGCGGACAACAGAATGGTAGAAGTGAAATTTATTCTTTGCTATAATAAACAGACTAAAATAGACCGACGGCCGCGCTCAAAAACGTCAGCTATCTATTAAACATTCACTAACTTGACATTTTGTATACAAAATAATAATCTATCATTAAATGTTAATTCGCATCTCTGAGTGTGATCGTTATTTAGTCATTAGGAAGATTATAATAAGAATGTTATTGTCTTTATTTTTATTCCTTACAAGTTAACCTGGTGAACTTTGTATCGCTTGA
>NJDD01000718.1:827284-888568 GCA_002245505.1 Calephelis nemesis | reverse complement strand
CCTGGTAGGATGTCACGGTGTTAGTGACGGTAAGCCTATGCTCACCTTTTACGAGCTGCCTGCAGAAAGGCAGATGGTCTATTCTGGAATGGAACCCGGACCAACACTTTAACTTCTGTATTTCTGCTTTTAGAAATATAAATACTAGGTTTTAAGCTAGAAAAGAGGGATTCCTATGTAATTCAGACATGAATAAACGATCACTTGTAATATAAGCTACGAAACACTATTGTTTGTACGAATATCAGATGTTAATTGAAGGCAGTAGAAGTGCTCATCAGACGAGTATTAACTTACCGAATGCCTTACCAATTTTCCAAGTAATAGTGTAGATAAGTTTTCGCTAGATCAAATTCTAGACACAAACTTTTCAAGAGATCAAATCAAGCGTATAGTACTACTATTTAAATTATGCGCTTCGGTTTTACACTTTATACTTTAATTGTTAAATTGACTGACCTAATCAAAGTTTAAGCGAAATGATTAAGTATGTCATAACAATTCTATAGAGATATCTTAAAAATACATTCGGATGTCCGAAGCTTGACGAATATAGCCGATTTTACCAATCCGGGCAAGTCGCTGCGAAACTCTACCACCTAGTGAGATGTCACGGTGTTAGTGACGGTAAGCTTATGCTTGCCTTTTACGAGCTGCCTGACAGGAAGACAGATGGTCTATTCTGCAAAGGAGCCCGATGAAAATCTACAGTTGTAATATCTACCAATTAAAATTTCAAGGTTCTGGCAACCTTTAATACCAAGCTTTAATACGATCTTCGAATGCCTACGCTAATATTATTTAATTTTGAAAAAATGCAAATAAATCATAATAAATTGCAATATTTTTCTTACCACACAGACTTTCCATATTTTTATTTACTTATTCTTTATTGTTCATTATAAATATAAACATACAATAAATCTTATAAGAATTATGACCAAAAAAATAACAAATGGCGGTCTTATCGCTCAAAGCAATCTCTACCAGACAACGAAGAGAGGAAATTAATGTGAAAATAAAAAATATAGGTACAACTTGCACGCAACAAAATAAATGAAAATATGACTACTATTTATACATTCTAAAATAAACTTTGAAACTAACCATAAACATTTTGTTAATGAGATAAGTCCACAGCTCTTCTTCCTTCTCCGATCGATTATTATTATCGACATTACTAGGTGGTAGAGTTTCGCAGCGACTCGTTCCACCGCCTTACCTATTCCTGCCGCCATAACGTCATTGCTGGTCGTTAACATGGTCAGGTTCGGAGGGCAAGGTAGGCAATAAACTTACTTTTGCTTGAAGTCTAACATCCCGGCCTTAGGTTGGCAACGCACCATTACCACCTTTGAAGTCTCTAGGCGGCGTTAATTTCTTACCATCAGGAAATCCGTCTGCTTGATTGCCTTCCAATATCATAAAAAAACCTCGCCTCGATCAGCACAGCTCTATAGGTAACGATTCTATTGGTTCTTTACAAATACACCTCTCTACGCATCCTCGCACATCTCTGTTGAAACGCAGCCTTAAGCTGGAGAACGTTAAGTATTTACCTTAAGTATGTGACACTCTTAAAATAATGAAACTGTTTAACGTTCTGCCTTCCTGGTAGGCAGCTCGTAAAAGGCGAGCATAGCTGACTAGGTGGGAAAGTTACGCAGCGACTCGCCTGGATTGGTACCACCGCCTTACCTATTCCTGTCGCCATAACGTCAGCGCTTGTCGTCGACGTGTTCCGGTTCGGAGGGTAAGGTAGCCAATAAACTTACCTTTGCTCGAGGTCTATCAACCAGCCTCAGGTTGGCAACGCACCATTACCACCTTTGGAGTCTCTAGGCGGCGTTAATTTCTCACCATCAGGAAATCCATCTGCTTGTTTGCCTTCCAATATCATAAAAAATACCTAGCCTCGATCAGCACAGCTCTATAGGTAACGATTCTATTGGTTCTTTACAAATACACCTCTCTACGCATCCTCGCCTATCTCTAGTGGAAACGCAGCCTTAAGCTGGAGAACGTTAAGCATCCCAGCTTTAGTATGTGAAACTCTTAAAAGAATGAAACTATTTGATGTTCAAGTTGAAGGAAACGCGCTTTGTCAAAATATTTGAAATGTTTTGAGTTACAAATTCCTTGTTAAAACGGTAAGCTAAAGTACAAATATGACAAACTAAATTTCGCCCATAACTCCTTTGTCTAAGTTTAGTGTATTTACGTAACTAGTAACTGGCACTTTTTGAGGAAAACGACAATGGAGAGAACTGATGTTACAAGAAGCGATAATTTGAGGGCAGTAAAACTGTAAAAATCCAAATTTAATTTCATAATAACTGTCATCAACTTAAACAAAAAATATACACTTAAATAAAACGTTATAAGTACTAGCCGATTCGGCGAACTTCGTATTAAACTGGCAAAATTAGTCCATCCGTTTAGGTTCGCGAGACCACGTGAAATGGAGATTCATTTTTATATTCAAAAATCATTAGCCGGATCTTGGTTAAATGTAGGTATATGAGACCACCTCTGAATCATGACCTAACTTTTGAAAAAATAACAACCAACATCCATTCGCTATTGACGGTTAATTGCATGATAAGCTTACAAAAGAAAAATGACCGCCTTCTTTTTGAAGTCAGTTAAAAATATGAAAGTCGCTATTTTATTTTACCACCTAATCAGACTACAATAATATGAACAAATCTAGAAATCTAAATTACCAGCTTCTTTCATTTTATATGAA
Source organism: Calephelis nemesis (assembly GCA_002245505.1). Lineage (NCBI taxonomy): Eukaryota > Metazoa > Arthropoda > Insecta > Lepidoptera > Riodinidae > Calephelis > Calephelis nemesis. The sequence continues at coordinate 885,819 of NJDD01000718.1, read as the reverse complement.
ACTAGCTGTCCCGGCGAACTTCGTTTCACCCTTTCAGTATGAGAAAGTTCAAGAAGTTCAGTATTATTTTCCCCATTTGCCCTGGAACTTTCCAGGATTTTTCTCTTAATATAATCGTATTAATATCTTGACAATAACTAAATCGATCAAGTCATTTGGAAGTTATGCGCTTACCCAACACATTTAGCGATTCATTTTTACATTATAGATATTCTAAAATCTTAACATCTTAAGGGCACATAAATGTCAGCCATTTTAGTATAAGATATTTGACTGTGAAATTGCGTAGATTAAAACTACACTAGGCAAACAAAATACAATCCAAACATATAATAGTACCACGTCGCGATCTGATAATTCTTTCTTCGAAAGATAGCAAATAGTTCCGAAACGAATGGATGACATGATTATATTAATATTAATATGGGACCACCTCGGATCAGCTGTCTTTCTAAAAAGAACCATCAAAATCGATTAGCTATTGGCCGAGAGACACCGTAACAAACATACAAAAAAATCACAGACGAACTAAGAACCTCCTCCTTTTTTGGAGTTAAAAATCTGTATCGCCTATAATAGATAGACATACTTTTCATTTATAACAAAGTATCTAGTATAAGACTTAGCATAAGAAAATTATTCTTGGTTTTAAATTTTGTATAACTTTATTAGAACAAGATACTTGACCGGTTTTCAGACAATCTCGGGCTTCACTCATGTACATTAAATCTACGCTGCCATCACTCGGCCATATCGTAAAATAAATTAACCAGAATATTTTAATATTCTATTTGCAGTTGCAGTTTGTACTTGACCGAAATTCGGATGCGATGCGCGCTTCTCCATTCCCTTTTACAAACTTAAATTAAGCTAGATTCCAAAAGCATGTTGCGACCGCTAAAATACCAGGATCGCATAAATGTGCAGATATTTTTAAATTGTCAAACAAATTTTGTTTGACGCATATACCTACTATATCTATGGTTCGACGCATAGATTTAGGATGTAATAGATAGTTCGACGTTTATATTTTTTATCTGGTTTCTGCAATTTAATTGTGAATCGATTTTAATAATATAAATTGCAGTTCCTGTTTGCACTTCACCGAAATTTAGATACGATACTAGAATTTCCTTTACAGACCTTAAGCTAGATTCCTAAAGCACGTTGCGTTCACTGAAATACCAGGATCGCATGAATGTGCAGATATTATTAAATTTTCAAACAAGCTTACGTTCGACGTCTACATTTTTTATCTGGTTCACCATATTGTGAATCGATTTTTATTATTTTCATAAAAAAATAACGAAATGTATTATTATATTCTATCGATTGCAGTTACTGCTTGCACTTTACCGAAATTCAGATACGATGCTAGATTCAGAATTTCCTTTTACAGATCTTAAGCTAGATTCCTAGGCTCGTTGCGTCCCCTGAAATACCAGGAGCGCATGAGTGTGTAGATAATTTTAAATTTTGCAACTCGAAGGTTATATGCTCTAAGCCCGTATCTGGATGTCGTCCATTGTGAATAAATTTGAATATTCTTTTTATTCGAAATAGCGTAAGTTTGAGCTCTTTTTGTTTTGGAATCTGATGGAACTAAGAAAATTAAGGAGCCTCAAATTCTTTGTACATACCTTACTAACACAACATACTGATGAAATTGAAAGTTTTTTTTTTAATTTAAATCGTTTATGTTTACAACCGACTAATAAGCAGACGCAAAAAATCATCAAAGACTATAATAATGGCATAATAACGTAGCATGATGCGCCCAGTCTCAAAACAAGGACCTGGAAATGACTAACAACGTTGTGACACTAGAAATAATAATTTTACAATTCTTTTGGTCATTACAAAACCGAGTCTTGTTGATGTTAAACATATCAACGGACTTTCAACACATATATAAAAATAAGTATCTTCACGCCCATGTCCCCGAAGAGGTAGGCAGAGGCACAACTAGAGCACCCACGACAAGCCGAAGCCGAAGTCCCACAATGTGACAGGTGACAAGCCTATCGCCAACCGGTCACATTGGGTATGTGACCGGTTGGCGATATCCCGACCGGATCCCGAGCAACATTTTTTTTTATTATAAAAATATGTTATTAATGGAAAAACCCAATTTTCTTTCTTTTGCCCGACCCGGGATTCGAACCCGGGTCCTCATGCAGTTAAGTCCAACAACTGAACCGCCAGACTACAGAGGCCTATATATGTAGGAAATAGCCGGCATATTCGGCAAAAAACCCTAACTAACGATGGTTATTCTTCAAACCCCAGACTTTGGACTGGTTCTTTTGACATGGTGGGCGCTTGCGTTTTAAAACCCACGCAAGGCATAAATGATTCATAGAATGCGTACGCCCACACAAAATTTAAATTCATGGAATACGTTGAACCGCAATGAAACGCGTGCGCTGTGCGTTCTGCCGTAGTATGCGTTTGTGCGTAGTGTGGCACTGTGGAATTGCAGCTTTGCATTAACGATGAAGCTAACGAATTTATAGCTTGAAGATAATATTTAATACTAAGTAAATAAGCTTAAGCAGAATTCCAATAGCTAAAATGTGTATTTATTTGCTAATTTTAAATTCTTTTTACGATTCAATGTCATTTAAAATACATGATTAAGAATTATTGTAGGTGTTCATAGCCAAAAAGGATGTTTTCAATACGTCTGTTTTTCCAAGTTTGCGATTACTCAGCCGATAATAATACGATTTTTCGTAAGGTATAAGTCAGATGGAACAGATCATATAAATTTGATCAAGATCTGCCAAGTTGTTTTGAGTTATATTTGATAACTAGCAGCGCGCTTCGCACGGGTATAAAATATACATATAAACTTTCCTCTTCAATCAGTTTGTCTATTAACAAAATCGCATCAAACCCCGTTGCGTAGTTTTAAAGATTTAAGCATACAAAGGGGCATAGGGACAGAGAAGCGACTTTGTTTTTTTACTATGTAATGAAGCATATTTTTTGTGTATCTTGGTCTCATAATAAAGAAATACAAGACCGTTTTTTTTCAATTTTACTGTGCTAAAATGTTTTTCTGTACTGTTTATACTGTTACGGATTTAAAATAACTTTTAGCAAGTAACATTGATTAGTCACTATTGTACTGTGATTTTATCACCGGCGGCACCGAACAGTTGTAAAAGCACTATCTACAATCTGGATTCAATCTCAAAACGTCATTGGAGAACTTGCGATCAAAGACATCTCAGAAGGCAAATCAATCTATACTTGCTGTTTCGCTTATCATCTACAGTGCCTAGCAAGTAAATTGGTTTAATCTACAAAGGGATCGTAACCAAGAGAAAGATCCCTAACTCTCAAATAACAAACAAACACGCAACAAACCTTTTGAATCAACCACAATAAGTATTTTTGTACCAAAATGATATCGGTGGAAGATGTTTTTAATAAGCATATCCTAAACAAATTATTTAAAGTAGTGGTCGCCCGTTGGTCGAAATTCGACCACAATAAATTTTAATATCTTGTTGATAAGAACGCCATCTTCATTTCTTAAGATCAACTATACTGTTTCCTAACTTCTTAGTGCGCCATCTGTGATCTTTTATCGTTATCATCAATATATTTCTTTGTGTGTGCAAAATGCCTGGTAGTGTGGGTGATGTTTTATTTATTGATTTAATGTACTTTATAAGCATTATATTGAAAACATTTGCGTTCTGCACTTTTGATACACATAAACTATAAGTGTGCCAAATTTTATGCTCTTCCGTCGGCGCAATTTCGTAAAAATGGATCGAAAGTTTTGGCATCACGTATTAACATATGGCTTTAACTTTACTTATAATTATGTTAATATAACCACCTATTGGTTTGTATGTTTCTTCTTTCGTACTGCAACAATACGAATTCTCTTTCAACTTTAGTATGATATAGTTGGATAAATAAGAGTCGATTTTTGCAGGTTCCATTAATTATATCTATATATATAAAAGAAAGTGGTGTTAGTTACACTATTTATAACTCATGAACGGCTCAACCGATTAGGCTGAAAATTGGTGGGGAGGTAGCTTGGAACCAGGAGAAGGACATAGGATAATTGTTATCCTGTTCGATTATGAGGAAACTGGGAAAACAACATTTTTAATTTTACCCATACAAACTGAACGGGCGGAACAAAGTTCGCGGGAAGAGCTAGTTACTTATACAAATTAAAAAAACTGAAGTAAAAAGTATATACTTTTCAATTAGTAACTTTTTACTTTACTTAATAATGTACTAAGTACGATTCTTTAATTAAAACTTGATTTAAGTTGTATGAAACTGATCACAAAAGCTCCTTCGCTTAATCAAATTTTCATTATTTCATCAAGCTGTATTTCTATTTTTGTCTACAGTGCTAAAGAGGGTATTATTTGTTAATTCAAACGATATAACCGTGTATTTGCCAACCGTTCAGCTCACTCAAATTTTAAAGATGCATGAAATAATTGAATATGCCTTCACCTGTTCAGACTGTTTTAAAATCTAATTGCAAAAAGTAAGAAAACAAATACTAACTATACTTATCACTACATAGTATAAAATGTATCCTCTGTCCCTATGTCCCTTTGTATGCTTAAATCTCTAAAATTAAGCAACGAATTTCGATGCGGTTTTTTTTAATACACATATTTAAAGTGACTGAAGAGGAAGGTTTATATGTATATTTAATACCCGTACGAAGCAGGGGCAGGCCGCTAGTTGAATATATATTATCTTAAAAAATGCGTAAACATTTATTTAATATCTTAAACTCAAGATTCGTTTTTCTTTTATTCATGATTCAAGTTACATCTGAAATATGGTACTATTTGTGCCTATGAGCGATTGGTGTTTCAATAGAAACAGTCCGGGCGTTCACCGAACAAATTCCTGTAAATAGATCCATCGATCAATCGAGCTTAGTTTAGGAATAGTACCGACACATAAAATTCGCGTTTCCTACTTTCCTATTAACGTACATAAAAAGCAAAGGTATGCGCCCACAGGCCACTGTAGCCGCGCAAAAATCTTGGTCATATTTTCAAAATTTTTATCATCAAATATGTATTACAAATACGTTTTTGGTCACAGTACCAGCAAAACAGACCACGTCCTTACTATGAATACTGTTTTTTTTTTCACATGACAATAATTAGTTATACTCATCATCAAGAAAAATACTTTGTTTGTTCGATAACCAATGGAAATAGCGTTTTTTTATATATTAGATAGAGCTTGTTAGTAAAAAAATGTTGCTCGGTATAGCATTTTTTTTAATTAGAAAATTGGAAATACCCAATTTTCTTTTGTTGGTCGACCCGGGATTCGAACACAGGACCTCGTGCAGTCAAGTCCAACAACTGAACTGCTAGACCACAGACGCGATAGAGCTTGTATGTGTGTAATACACATTCATATCGACATAAACAACGATTAATCTCTATTTCTCTTGGTGAACGTATCACGAGAATGGATGACACAATTTTGCTAATATTTTTTTGTTGAGTTTATTATTATCAGAAGTAAGAAAAGCTAAAAATCATGCTTATCGGAATTTATAAAAAAACAAACAAAACTATAACTTTTACGAAACTGTCAGTTGATTGACATTTGAATTAAACATTCATGGTTATGATAGGACGTCTGGCATCAGTCAGTAGGTCAACTAGCATGCATTATTTATATGTAAAACGTTTTTAACCGAGTCTAATAAAGGAGGAGGAGGTTCTCAATTCGCCTGTTTCATTTTTTGTTTGTTTGTACACGATTACTCGGCCAACATCCAACCAATTTAAATTGTTCTTTTTTTAGAACGATAGGTCATTCCGAGGTTTTATCATGATGCCGTAGTTTTTGAGTTACATTTAATAGCACAATAATTTTTCACTTAACTTAAAGACCTCATCGTTAGTGAGGTGAAGATTAGTGAAAAACTTAAGCATTATTAAATGTTACTCAAATCTGCTAGATGTTGTTAAAATTTACGTGGGACCATTTCAACCAAAAAATAATGATTAAATCGCGACATGTTATCCAATGAAATAGATGGAGTCCGTTTTTACAATATCACTGCCATTAATTATTTTACTATTATAAACGGCTGCACGGATGAGGCTTTAATTTACAAATAGATTTGAGCTTGCAATACCAAAATATTTCTAAGGTATTGCTTGCGGCTACACACCATCTCAAAATAAGAAATAAATCAACTATTTTAAGGTAAAGTCGAGCTTAAGGAAAAGAATATCGACCGTTTTTTATGCGTTTTCGTTGCGACTATTAGAGGCCATTGGATGTTTACATCGAATTCACGATACTAAAAAAACTAAAAGCGGAGCGATGATGTCAGAGCTGTGGGGTGCGACCCAATAAATGACAGTCACGGAATACAAAACGTACCTTGTGTATAATTACCGTCAAGGGGCTGCATGGTTTGTTTTAACTGGAACAGTGAAGGGGAATTTGAATTTAAAATAATTTAAAAATCGAACTTTGAAACGAAAGTCTCGAAATGGAAACAAACTAATGGACGCGGCTGACGGACGCTGATAGCCGCGACTTTCAAGGCATGTAGATAATGAAAGTACGCTGATCCGTGCAAACTATCAGACTTAAGTTGCGGACGTGATCTTGAGCGTTCGGATGTCCGAAAGATACCCGGCGCGCTGTTTATGTTAGCCGTAAGCGTCCGAGTACGGCATGTGCACACTTATTAGTCGCGTCTGTAAGCCGCGTCCGTAAGCCGCGGCTAATAATGTTTTCAACTTTAAGCTGGAAACAAAATTTCAACCACAACCACTTTTAATTAATAGTATGCCATTTCAATGTGAAGAACTATCCCATCTACCCATTGTCACAATATGATTCATATTCATAATAAGATAAGAATCTGTTTGATTATAGTATTTGTGATTATTATGCATGAGAAGGAATATTCTATGTACGAATCAGTACAAAAATACAAAATAAAGAATTAACAAACATCATCCACTTTGGATCCAAAAGGACAAGCCGAAAGGACTGAGGCGTAAGAGGCGATCATAAGTTAGAGGTAATTACCAATAAGACCATTGGTGATAGAATACTGTGCACCAACTTATGTGTAGGAATCCACTATCTTAACTATTCCTACCGCCATTATAACTGTCATGTTCCGGTTTGGATGTAAGAGAAGACTTGCACAATAGACCTGGCATCCAGGCCAAAGGACAGCGACGCACTTGTAATGCTGTCTACAGACTATGGTCATCTCTAACCATCAATAGTTTGTTCGCTGATTTCATAAGTAACGATCCATTTAACCTCAGACACTTCTGTAATATCACCAGGATACTGATTTATTTTGGAATTGATTAAGCGTTTAAACGCTTATGTTCTTCTTGTAACTTATAACAAATATCCATCCGTACTATCAGCTACAAATACTTCAGCGTTCCTAGCTACAGCGTTGAAAAGAAGCCGTTGAAACGTGAAGAAGTTACAAATATCCATACGATATCCATCCTCACAAAGTTTTTCATGTTAACAATAGATGAAGCTATTTCAACTTGTAAAAGTAACTAACATCTACCTTTAACGTTTACAATATCAGGACATATACTTACACCCGTATTGAAGAAGCATACTTCGCTAAGTAATGAAAAAACGCTCTGCGAAGTACGACATTCAGCTATGCGTTTCTTACGTCAAGCCATCCAATTGATGAACAAATACTTAGTTCAATAATCAGTTCTAAGTATTTTTCATGAATTGGATGGCTTGACGTAAGAAACTCATAGCTAAATGTCGTACTTCGCATAGCGTTTTTTTATTACTTAGTCAAGTATGCTTCTTGAATACGGGTGTTAGTTGAAATTATGCCTACTATTAATCTTTATTAATCTTTGTAAACTGCTTCTTTATTATTTTTATTACTTTTATCATACTGAAATAAAGCACGGTCGTACTCAGAAATGTTATCTTTCAATCCGTCATTATGCCAACATTTTCTATTTAAATCTGTAACTAATGATAAATGTTAATTGAAGTCTCTAAGTGTATACCGTTCTCTGTGTTTAGTGTTGACGACAGCTGGGGTTCCACGCCGGTTAAAACATTAGTTTGCATCCGTGTGGAACATAGATGTAAAAAAATCAAATTTTGATTTCTTTCAAAGTTTCCACCAAGGTCACATTTGTGGAAGGCATGATTGGGGCGTGATTACAACCGTCTGAATGGTGATTTAATGTCAAATACTGAAAACCAGTGTTGAGGTAGACCATACCTCAATAAAACCTGTAACATTCCCCTATGGCGGACTCCCGTAACCACACTTCATTCTTTTTTTAAATAAATATTCTTATTTAATTAAATTTCAGTTTTGTTTCTTTTACTCGTGTTATACAATAACGTGTGGTGCTATACAATAATCTGCTAATGAACGTCATCTTACTTTCTTTTCTTTCTAGTAGAAACTTAGCGTCCGTTCATTTTAAATACATTTTTTACCAAAACGAAAAGAACTTTTGATGCGTAAATAAAGAGGAAAAAACGCTTCGTGCCCCTGTTTTTCTGCGAACTTGAGTAGCAGTGATTCAAATAACAAACACGAACTTTGGGAATAAAATTACTGGGCGCTGGCAAAATGGGTTCCTTTAAGAACTCAATTTTAATTATTTTGCAAGTTTTAATGAACATATAATATAAGCGTCTTCTTTTCGAACGCTAAAAGGAATGCTAAATATTTTTTTTGTTCGAATTGGCAGGTGCCTCTTTTATCTTTAGACAAACTGCAAATAAATTATATAGAAATAAAATGTTAAAACAAAAATGTAAAGTGATTTTTTCCTTTGGCCAAAATGTGGTTTTTAGTTGAAAGTATGTATTAACAAAAGTTGTACCGCTTGATTGATAACAAATCGTAGGTACAAAAACATGGGGTATATAATCCCTTTTTACATTTTAGAGATTTTTTGTCTGTAAAACATTATTTGAGGGCACGGCAGTGCCCTCCGCCAAGTTGACCAAAAAGCGGTGCAGCAGTACCAACCCCTTCTCGTAGCAACTCAGGCCATTTTCGACGCTCTACAACATAACTTCATCCATTTCATACACAACGAAAATAGTCCCCTTCATTTCCTGCAACTTCGTTGTGGATGAAATGGAAGCACTAAAAAGCTCTTTAGCCACTAAACACTAATTTGTATATCTAAAACAAAAAAAATAGAATACGTAAGGATGTTATAAGGTTAGCTAATTATGCAACAACTTGTTACAGAAGAAAAGAGAAATAGCCGATTTGGTGTTACTTGGATCTCACAACTTTTTACGCGAGAAATGCGTTACGAGACTTGGCTTGTTTTACAATATTGTTTTTATGGGATGTTGTATACGACTATATTAGGTATATAAAATACACACAACAAACACAAAGCGGAAAAATTTATTGATTCAAAAATAGTTCGATTGGATGAATAATTTAAAGTAATTTGATAAATGCCTTTTTAAGGCTGATAATTATTTGATTTGGAGGTGAAGACTACCGCACTATCTTAACAGTCCGTGTTTATGAGGCGTGCAGTATTATAAATCACCTGCTCCAAACACCAGGCTATAAATCCCATTATCGTGACACAAATGTGTGAAAACAGAATAAACGAATTTATAGACAACGACCTAATTTTATGGGAAATTAACGGTGTTTTTGACCCCACCCATACATTTTAAATTAAACATATTTATAATAGGCTTGTCGGTATTATTGCATAATTGGTTCAAAAAATACAAAAACATAGCTGGAACCAAAGATACCCATTTTTGGCTTATGACTTTTTATGTTTTGTCAATCGGATATTATCCGAGGGTGGTGTCAAGAGTCTCCGAAACCGGCGTGATTGTAGAATATGAAGGAAGCTAGACAGGTTTGTCAGGATCTTGTGGTCTGGCACTCAATACTCTCTGCCTACCCCGCAAGGGACTTGGCGAGAAGGGATGAATGTATGTATGTATTTATGTATGTTACGAAATATAAAAACAACATTTGTAGTTTGTTAACCATGTAATCGTAGCCGGGACCTCACGTACACAGCACAGGACCACCAGAATACTGAGACAAATAAGGGGTAGTATCTTCACGTCCATATCCCCAAAGACGTAGGCAGAGGCACATCAAGGACAACCACGACTAGCCGGACACAAAGCACCACAATGTAATTTACTTGTGTGACTAAGCCCCACAGTACCGGTCCACGTTATTTTTATTAGAATATTGAATATACACTTTCTTTTGCTACCTGACCCCGGGGATCGAACCCGGTACCTCGAGTAGTCGAGTCCGACGCTGGACCCTTTAGACCACAGGGGCAAGAACGTGGGGTAATGACTGAAAAAACATGTCCTTTACATTTAATGGGCATCCCTTTCAACTCATAGGATCACTCAAAAGCATACTAAGCTACACATTTTCTGATAATATCACGAAGTATATAGGTACCTATTGGTCTCTGATCTGCGAGCCTATTCCGTATCTTTTTAGTCATGATCACTAGGCAAAGTGTACATCAAACACTGTCAAATGACGTGTTTCGTATTTGCTATCTCTATTCTATTTCCGTTGGCCACAGGAGATAGCAAATACAAAACACGTCATTTGACAGCTATTTGATGTACACTTTACCAGTGATCATCACTAAAAAGATACGAAATTGCCCCACTGAAAATCACAGTGTTTCACCCTGGAAAAGCTTGCAATCTATGCGGAGGAATTGCCATAGACACTTTAAAAATAGGTCGATACCGAAGACCTAGTTCAATACAACTTAAGAAATAATTACCATTATTCATCGTCAGCACTTGATTCAACTTCATTATTCATATTTTCATAAACTAGCTTTCACTCGCGGCGTTGTCTGCTTATCAAATTATATTATTTTTATTGTAGCGTATGTGTTATTCTGACGTATGAACTATATTCCTGTAGTGTCATAAAATCCGCTCATTAATTTTGCGATCGGACCTACGATCTCCGAGTAGGGCTACAAAAAGAAAGAGAAGTTGATCGAGTGGCTAGCGTACACGCCTAACTACATCGACCGACCGCGAGGCTAAGGTTCGATTCCCGACGGGGGCAGGCATTTGAGTGACAAACATTTAGATGTCTGCATTTCCGGGTCTGGGTATTTATTAAATCTATTCTGGTATCTATTCAAGTATTTATATATATTAGAATCGTTGACTAACACCCATGACACAAGCATATAATTTGCTTACTATGGGGTTAGATTCAATTCGTGTAACTTGTCCAGGGATATATTCATTTATTTATTATTATATTTATTTTCAATTTTCTAATAAACAATAACTTTGTCCGGAATACATGCCCGTTTGGCAATAGGCATGCAACGTACCACATTGTGGGGCAGTGTCTTCGGATAATCTTTGGTGCCCTGGTTGTACCTGTCCCTACCTCTTTGGGGATACGCGTCTGAAGATAGGTTATACATACATTTTCAGTAAGTATTTAACACCTTTCGCCTCTGTGGTCTAGTAGTCCGGCGTCGGACTTGACTTCTTGAGGTCTCAGATTCGATTCCCGGGTCAGGCAACAAAAATAAAATTTGGGTTTTCCAATTGAAAATACCAAAAAAATTTGCTCGGGATTGAATACGTGCCCGGTTGGCGATGGCCTTGTCACCTATCACGTTGTGAGACTGAGTGTCTTCGGCTTCTCATGGGTGCCCTGGTTCTGCTTCTGCCTAAATCTACGGGGATATGGGCGTGAAAATACAAATGGACTTTTCGCCCCAATGTCGGTCAAGGTGACAAACCTATGTTACCAAGTAACCAATCGGCTATTCAGAAGTTTGAAGCCCTGGGGATAATCATCGGAAAATAGTTAAATATTTATTATGAATATCCTTTCAACTCAGAGGACATCCTTACAGGACCCTTACTGTGTCCGATATATTTTCCGATAATACCACGAAGCCAGTCCTTCACGCTCTTTGTTCAGAGTTTTGCGTAATATTGCTGGTACAGTAAGCATCGCAAATATCTGGCTACAATAGTTTCGATGTAACGTAGAGATGAAATATTTGCGGTGCTTATTGTACATTGAAACCAGTAAAGAGCGGATAGTATTCAAATAAGTTCTTCGGTCTAGTGGTCCGATGTTAAAATGAAATGAAAAATACTTCTGTGCGGAAAGTGACTGTTAACAGATGTTACAAAATTGTTTTAACTTTTAAACATATTCTGCCACATATTTATATATGTATAAAAATGACATTCAACTAAATATATTTTATTACATTTTTTAAATATCTTACAAAATTTATAATTAATTACAAGAAAAATTTAAACGTAAATAAATTTATATCTTACGCAAACTACTACTGTTTCCAAACCTAGCCAGTCAGGAGAAGAAAGGGCAAAACAAGCTCCCCGGAAACCAAAACTACAACCTATCTGCCTTGTACTGTCACAAATTTTAAACCTAGCCAGGCAAGAGAAGAAACAGACTAAAGTAGACCATTGTTTCACGTTCTATATTCGCGTTAAGCAACTCAAAATGTGTTTTTTTTTGTTTGCGAATAAAACGTTATTCATCTACATTGTGATACACAGTACTTTCGGCTAAGCAGAAGTGCACTAGATGTACCGCGGCCTGCCTCTTCAAGGGTATAAGCGCGAAGACTTTGTACCTACATGTACACACCCAGGAGATTGTAACTCAAGACATTGAAATTTTTATACCTCAAATGAATAATTATGAAGTGTAGGTACCTACTTGAATTTGACAGTTCCAGTTGCGATTTCTAGTTTAAATCAGCTTACATCCAACTAGAACGTAAGAGAGATCAAAGAGAGAGAGAATAGAAAAAAAATGTGAAAAAATGAGTGGTTCCACTCCGTTAGTTCATCATTTCGGAAAGGATGGCAGATCAAGGATTAACAAATTCGACATACAATGCGAATGAAATGGCTGTAGATTATTGGGAAAACTTACTGCTGCACTCAGAGACAATTTACTTCACTATCTTATGATCAGTCAGTATGACACAATTTTGTTTTGAAAATGTCGACTTAATTACTGAATAAAAAACTATTGATGTCTCTGAGTACGACCGTTAGTTAGGCATTCCACGACCAAATCACTCCGGTACTACCGAGGCTGGAGTAAAGATTCTATTACACTTATCACAAAATGACCAGCAAGCTAAGTCAGCTCAGTGTTCTGATAAGGAAGAAAGAGACAATTTCGTCACACCAACTAGTGATTCAGAGGAAGATAGAAAAAGGAGAGCAAAACGACGGCAAAAAAGTTAGCGAAGAAATCAAGAAAATAAAGAGAACTCGTTCCTTCAGTTCAGATTCAAGTTTCGAAGAAGTTGACATAAGAGTTCTCGTTTGTCTCTGCCTAACTCGCAGGACTAGGCGTGAAGATATATAAACGTAAAAGTAATATTTAACCTGTATTCCACATACATTTGTAAATTCCGTGCTACATCGTAATACCTCATTCTATATTCGTCCATTTCTCTCATTAATGTGTTAATGTTATATTTACAATGTCTATCATCTGCCACCGCGCGTGAATCCGTAATTTCAATGGCAGATATTTATTTTTTTCACACATATATTACTCGTATATGTTACTAGCTCACACTCGACGCTTGTTTCACACAGCAACACTTTAAGGTAATGCGGTTAAGTTCCGCTAACACTATCTATTTTGATGATACGTATCTAAGAATCTATACTCTTCACTACATAGTATAAAATAAAGTCGCTTCCTCTGTCCTTATATGCCTTTGTATGCTTAAATCTTTTAAACTACTTAAAGGATTTTGATGCGGTTTTTTAATAGATAAAATGATTGAAGAGGAAGGTTTGTATGCGTATTCTATACCCGTGCGAAGCAGGGGCGGGCGGCTAGTTAGTTATAAAGCCCTGATGACCTGAGACCGGTTGGCTTTAGTATAACATAAAGCGTTAAATAAAGTGCCTTATAAACGTGTGTAAACGTATCTTACTTAGATTTTCCAAACAATTCCAATATTTTAAAATGGCGAAAACTTCAATAAATTGAATTTTTCTTTGATACATAAATACATACATATCTTCACGCCAAGTCCCTTACGGGATAGGCAGAGCGTATCGAGTGCCAGACCTCGCGATCCTGACATCCTTGATGCTGTGGCAAATTAATAAGAAATAGAAAAACACGATCAAAAGCGTCCTTACAACATTTCCCAATTACTTTCTCTGAATGTCTTCAGATTTTACAAAGTTTTTTCAGATTTAATACTACTTAATGAGATTTCTTTACTTTACATGGTCAATTAACCAGAGGGGCCTAGGTTGAAATTCCACGATGAACTAGTTAAATTTTTGTCTGAGGGTGTATCAAATGGTGTTAGCCGAAGGTGGTGTCAAGAGTCTCCTTAACCGGCGTGTTTGTATGAAAAAGATAATGAATGTTGAGGAAGCTAGACAGAGCTGTGACAGAAACATATGGAAGTCGATACTCTGCCTTCCGCATCAGGGAAGTGGCGTAAAGATATGTAAGTATTAATTATTCGAAACAAAGGACGTTTTGTCAAATACGCTTATTTAATATGAAAAAGAGCAGATAATTCAATAGCACGTAAAGTCTAAAATGCCTCAAAAAAAAATAAATAAATCAAAAATATAAAAAAAAGATTAAATTTTATTAGAATCAAAAAAGCAATTTCACAAACACTGACAGCAAATGAAATAAACAAAAAATAAATGCGCGGTCGTATTTTATGAACCTCTGGCTGCCTAAGTTTTCCACATAATTAACTACACTATTATTAAAACTTAAAAAACGTAACTCATTTAAAATATATCAAAACTTAATGCAGTAAGTTGCAAAATTAAGATTCAATTGAATATAACAATCATCAAGGGTCTGCCGCCCATATTATCGCGTGGGAAGCACATACCAAATAACCTTTCACAGAAAGAATTGCATTCAAGTCTGTTCATCCGTCTGGCCTCCAAGATGCCACAGACATGCCCACACCATAAGGCTTGATTCACACGTACCACAGCCACACGACAACGCAGCGACAAAAGTTAATCAAGCACTGGTTATATTGTTTGAATTACATCGCTGCTGTTTTGTGCAGTTGCGTGCTAGTACTGACAAAATATGGAGGTATCTGTGTAGTCAATATTGGCTATAATGACGTAAGCTGTTACTTACAAATATTTAGTTTTACATAGGATTTCAAAGAGGAGTACGCACTGACTGAACAAACTAATAGTATTTAAAAAGGAAAATCTTCTTCCGTTGTGGTAGCGTTAAGGTTGGAATCTTCAACGATAATGATGGAAAATATGGCTCGTGTAAATTCTACTGTTCATTTGCAAAATCGCGCCACGTGGTGCCGTTGTGGTACGTGTGTAGCAAGCCTAATTATTGATTGTAACCACACGCACAGGATTCTAGTATGAGTCATTGTATGGCATGAATCAAATACGCTCCTCACGGTCATTAGATTGAATACAATCACATGCAAGCATATCCTCGACGTTTGTAAATCACTAGCTATGTTCCGTGGTTTCACGTTTTCAAAGTTCAATAACTTCTACACTCAAGAATTTCTTAGTGTCAATTGGATCCTTTGAAGAGTAGACCAACCTGGTGTCTCATAAGAGGCGAGCATAGGTTAAATAGGTCTGTTCCCTCAGCCACATTGTATGTTTGGCATTGACCTGATCCAATCCAGAGATTTTAGACTTATACATTTCGTTACATATACCGGCCAAAGAACATTAACGCACCTATAACATCAATGGCGTCGAGCATAGGTTAAATGGGACATTACCAAGATTTCCTTGTATATTCCCTCTACCATAATGTACGTTTGGCGTGACGTGTTCCAATCCAGTGGATACACTTAGACATTAGGTCTCACACGCCGGCCAAAGAACAGAAGACATGCAAGGTGTCTGGAGGCCTTAGTGGTGTCTCTAAATATATGGCAGTGGGCTTATTAGCTGTTTTATTTAAAAAATAATAGAGTAGGTACTGAGTATCAAACTTCGTTAAGATCGATCACCATTTGGCACAAATGTAACATTTTCGAAAAAAAAATGCATTTATTTCGAAGTTTCTATTCCGCACTACGTTTTCGCCAAGTGTACAGTCGCTATCATCGCAGTAAAGATATTCTTAACCCTTTTCAAATATCTTACATACAAAATCAAATGTGGTACTTATATTATATGTTTAGTGCTTCAGAAAATACCTTCGTCTACGTCTTATCTTCAGATCATGAAGAGCATTGTTTAAGTTTTTGTTTTTCTCTGCCTATGACGTCCGTAAAAATTTTCCAATTTCAACAAAAAAGCAGGCATTATTATTGTAAACATTTTTTTCAATGAAATTACATTTTTTTCATTTCCAAATATTTATCAAATTACAAATCATTTCGGTTGCAAGTACAACTTTTAACATATGTCAAAAATGACAACTGTCATTACCTAAACGCGCAATGATACTAAAATAAAATGTCAACTTACATTTTAATCTATAAAATCCACATTATGTAGAAAGTAACGAATATCAGGAATAGAAGCTTAAAAGTGGCATAATTTTGAGTTTTTGATAACAAAATTAAATTTAAATATTAGTGAAAGTGACAAAATAAAAGTCAAATAAAACTGCTCAACAAAATGACATTAGTGCTACCAAATATTGTCAATGACAATATCGATATTTCTGCGAAATAATCGAATCAGTTATGTCTCGGCGATTTATTTCGATTCGGGGGGACGGAAATTGTTTGTTTAGATCTGTGTCATATTGTATATTCGGCACACAAGAGAGACACAGAGAAATAAGGCTGAGAGTTGTGGACCGAGTTGTCGATAATTGGCATCGATACAAGGATTTCATAATTGGTGATCGTTCTTATGGCCTGCAAATACATAATGCATCGGATTATCGAAGTTTAATGTCGAGAGATGGAGAATATGCAGGTCATGTTGAACTACATTGCGTCAGTGAGTTGTACACAGATTATACATTTATGGTCCATAGAGATGGATGTTCTAAAACCATAAATTATGGACACGGGAGGACACAAAAACATTTACTGTTTTCAGGGTCTTTAGACGCTGGTCATTACAGTGTTTTAGAATATTGATTTTACAAAAATTTAGAAATTGTTTAGTTTTTAATGTGTTTTCAAAGCATTAGTGAGTTATTACCCGTACTGCATGTATAATTTTACTGTCGTTTTAAAGCGTTGAGTTATGGCCTACGGTCCATCAGGATGAATGTGTCAGAATAATAAAATATGGAAACGAAGGACTTTAAAAACATTTGCTATTTTCGAAATATTTTATATTTTTTTAAGTGTATTATATTATAAGTAATTTCAAATAATTTGGCCGCAGGCATAATGATTAGATAAAAAAAGAACGTAATTACGTGTTTCAGAATGTTCTCGAATTTAATTGAAATTTATTTGATGTTTTCCATCGTCGGCGCTTGGTAAAACTTCCAAATATCCATATTTTTAAATGAAGAAACACTTGTACTGTTTTACGTATTACTTATACTTTATTATTTTATAAATAGCCTACCGGTTTCGCTTTTTACAGCATCATCAGGGCTAGAACTTAAATTACTGAACAATATTTTTGAATAATATACATAAATTTATGTTTATTATTCAAAAATATTGTTCAAAAATATTTAAAAATATGAGGATTAATTGAAATTATATGTTTGATATCAAACGTTTGGGTTTATATGCGATCCGTCAGTCAGTAAACATAATGGTCCATAAAAATGACATGTTCCAGATCCATAATTAAATTATGTGAAATGGAGAACGAAAAAAATGTTTTCCGCATTCGACTTTTTGCGATGCGAGTCACAAGGGTTTTAGAATATTCTTAATATTACGATTTTATTCAATGCATTTCCTTATTATCTGAATTATGAAAAAATTCGAACATTCTACCGAACAATATTATAATGTGTAGATACGATACGCCTTATTATAACACAGACTAAAGTACTCTTAAGTTTTATGTTGTACAGTGTAATGAATACTAGAGTGTCAACTTGACGTGGAGTACTAGCTTGTGTTTTAATTATTATTAGTGACTTAGATACCCTGATGTACCCTTTTATTTTGACGTGACAACGTCTTAAATTAGGTTGCGGCTCGGAGTCACTCATGAAAAAGTGTAACGCCCGGTAACGTTACGATGAGTCACCGAACGAGAGAGAGGCCCGCCGGAACGGCGAATGCCTTGCGTTGTCACGTAAAATCTTCGCCCGTAAAACCGACTTTACAGGCAACCATTTTTTTTTAATCTTTAATATATAGTTTATTAAATAAGCCTCTGTTTGATTATCAAATTCGGATTGCGCGTTTAAAGGTTTTTTATTTTTTTTGACAGGAATAAAATACCAACTAATAAAAACTGCTTACGTACTAGATCTTGAATCTTCTACTATCGCTATATTATTCTAAGAAAGCATTCAGAGCCCTTAACATGGGTTCGCGGCTTATCAAGTTTACTATACTCGCTACCGTCTCTGTAAATTATTTGTATAAAAACTTTGAACAGCGCCTCTATTGGTAACTAAAAGAAACACAGTTTCAGACCAAATTGTCATAGATTTCGATACCTAAGTAACTTACCGAACGTAATCTGTACCAACTCATGGTAAATGTTCAAATCGTTGTAAAGTTCCTAACATTATTCTCAATTATTTATACGGGATAGTCACGACGTATTTTTATTTTAATCGTCGATATTTCACTCTAGTTGCATCAAACGTGGTCACGAAACTGAATAAATAATAATAAAAATGTTGATAAGACGCAACTGAATAAATAATAAAAAAAATGTTAATAATACGCAACGATTTTAAATCATATAATATTATTCCTGTAGTAATTTTAGTAGAAGAGTATGGTAAGATGAGTTACCATTTAGTTGTTCCTATAAAGACTGTCTATTGTTTACTACTGTTTATGTTCTGTAATCCGAGTTTTTTGAGTTTCTACACAAATAATATCGTAATGTGCCCAACACTATAAGCCTACTGTTTTTGGTAAGAAAAAAATCTTATCTCTAATACCAAGTTACTAAAACTTGATTTAGAAATGATGTATAAATAATCTTTTAATGTTGGACAGAGGTGACGATAACGAAAAACTTTGTTTGTCTTCTGTAAATTTTGAAATTATCGACTGCGATGTTTAGTGGGGGGAAATTATAGAACGTGCCGGGCTCCTTCGCAGAATAGACCATATACCTTCTTGCCAGACAGCTCGTAAAAGGCGAGTATAGGCTTCCCGTCACTAGCACCGTGACATCTGACTAGGTGGATAAGTTTCGCAACGACTCGTCCGGATTGGTACCACTGCGTTACATGTTCCGGCCGCCCGCGCCATAACGTCAATGATTGCCGTTGACGTGTTCCGGTTCGGAGGATAAGGTAGGCGGTAAACTTATTTTTGTCCGAGACCTAACATCCCGGCTTCAAGTTGACAACGCACCATTATCACCTTTGGCGGCGCGAATTTCTTACCATCAGGAAATCCGTCTGCTTGTTATAAAATTACAGAAGCTATTACTTCTTGGTGGTTACTATGTTAGTACCAACGCATTACTAAGTCCTACTGCATATAATGTCTGTGCATGTTATTGTCGTATTGGTAAACTTTGGGTCTAAATTTTTACCCAGCCACATTTATGACGACCTGTATTATACACCCTGATTTTTTAATCACCATCCAAATTTTAATGTGTTGATCTTAAGTGAAAATAATTAAATACGTGTTTTTTCTTTTAGTATCCCTCAATACTAAAATATTAAGATATGACATCGCAAAGTCGTCTACAAAGTACCGTACCTACGCGCTGAGTGCTCTGACATGCTAGATATAGCTACCTGCTAGATACCTATTTTTTTTCATAAATGGGCTTATTTATAGATACTTTATGCCTAGAAAAAATTTGGATAGTGATAAAAAAATCTTGCTGTATAGTAATGTTATAGTCTCATTCCACCAAAAGAGCAGCTTGGACTCTGTGTTATAACAAAAATCCAAGCACTATTTCATGTTGATTTGCATTTGTGTCTGGTTGAATGATTTTCAATACGGGTACATTGAGTTTAAGGACGTAACTTAATAAGTGGGGTCAACTATCGGGGCTCTTTAACTCGATTGCTGGCTATCTCAATGTACAATGGCGAGGGTGGAGAGGAAACGAGGAGGAATCATTACTCATCTGGCTATACACCTATCTTCGCCTGCACGGTAAAATGTACCTAAGTATCTTCACGCTTAACGTTTAACGTCGCCTCTATGGTCTAGCGGTTCAGTTGTTGGGCTTGACTGCATGAGGTCCCGACTTCAAATCGTGTGTGTGTGTGTGTGTGTGTGTGTGTGTGTGTGTGTGTGTGTGTGTGTGTGTGTGTGTTTGTGTCTGTGTGCGTGCTTGCATGCGTGCACTGTGTCTTAGTTATATTAAGCGGAATGATGTATCACCAAATAGCAGTTGAGTTCCGATTTTAACTATTTGGTGACAAGTTGGTGTCACTCATGAAGCTATATTTTTGCCTTGAATTACTCTCCTATAAAGGTTAGATGTCATTTCCAAATACTGCTAACTGTCTCTAATGCATCAAATGACTGTCAAATGACGTACTTTATATTTGCTATTTCCCGTCAACAACATAAACACAATAGAGATAGCAAATAAAAAACACGTCATTTGACAGCTATTTGATGTACACTTTACCCAGTGATCATCACAGGAATGATACAGAATAGCCCCTCAGGTCTTTGCTATGAGTGTTACCTCCAGTACCATTACAGCTTCTTGGTGCTACCATACGTATAGATTGATGACACAAAGGCGGATCACACCGCAGTGATGTGCGGCAATGCATATTTTAACGGGATAAATGCACATTTTAATTAAATAAAAATCAAGGTTTTACGATACAAAACAAAAATCTGCATCACCGCATACCGGTGTGCAACGTAGTGTGATATCCGCCAAAAATGAAAAAGATCTAGCGAGTTTGACTACTAAAGGCTAGAAAAGATTTACGAATATTCATAATAAGTGAGTTTCTATATTTCATTATAAACTGGCCTGCCTGTTCTGGCTTCGCGCGGATAGTATTTTTTTTATCATAAATTGAGATGTAAGCTATCCTATCTTTCACGTTGGATCAAATTGCACACGGTATACAATTTTGATTGAAATCGGTTAAGTAGTTTAGGAGTCAATCGTGGACAAACAACGTGACACGTAATTTATACATATTACTAGCAGCCCGCCCATGCTTCGCACGGGTATCAAATATACATAAAAACCTTCCTCTTCAATCACTTTATCTATTTAAAAAACCGCATTAAAATCCGTTGCGTAGTTTTAAAGATTTAAGCCTACATAGGGACATAGGGACAGATTAAGGGACCTTGTTTTACACTAGGTAGGTATGTAGTGATAAAGTTACTGTTACTTATTTTAGGGCAGAATTTATTGACAAATGGGGTAATTTATTTAAAACTAGCAATACTGCTCATAATGATTGAAGTAAAATGCATTATACATAGTATTTCTAACTAGTTTGTGAATGCATTCGTTAACCAGATTCTGTACGGTGCAGGTGCGACCCATCTAAAACAACTTATTAATACTCGTATTTGGGTATAAATCAAGAAGCATGGAACTGCTACGTTGGAGTTTTTTTTTGCAGTGTTTTAAGTAAGTATATTCACGCCCATATCTGCGAAGAGGTAGGCAGAGGCACAACCAGGACAACCACGACTAACCGAAGACACTAAGTCCCACAATATGAAAGGTGGTAAGCCTATCGCCAACCGGGCACATATCCAATCCCGAGCAATGTTTTTTTTTTGTATTAGAACATTGGAATAACCCAATTTTCTTTTTGTTGCCCAACCCGGGAATCGAACCCGGGAACTCACGCAGTCAAGTACGACATCTGAACCGCTAGACCACAGAGGCGAGGCAGTGTGTTTCTTTTTTAAAAAAACTAAATGAATTTTTAATTAGATGGTGACGCATCAATAACATTAGTGGTGTCTGGATCTCTAATCGTTAGGAATAACGCCAGTCTCCACGATTTTATAACATAAAATTTTCAAATTCTTATTTGCCTATCAATCTTTTCTCGACGGTGAATTAAAAGCATTCCAAACAAATTTAATAATAATTCGACATCAAGGATTTGAATTTGGAATGTTTTGATTTCAATTTCGAAGCATCAAATCGTCTTTCTCTTTCTAACACGTGCAATAGCTAATATTGGACAAAGACAGGTATAGTTAAATGGCCTTGCCTTCTGGGATAATGCTACACAACACCAGTAATAAACAATCACAACAGTGAATACTTTAGTCATATTGTTCGGTTTCTCGTAAATAATAACAATTCTGAGAATCACAACAAAATAGAGCAAAGATCGAAAGTCGAATAACAGAAAACTGGATTCCCATACTTTTATATGTATTTTCTACGAGATGCAATTTTACAACACTACGTCGGGTAGAGAGTGTGATCATAGCGTCAGTGTTCGCCATTGTCGTGTTCCGTGCTAAAACCATCGACCTACATTTGGTAATATACCTATTTGGTAGTTTTCGGCAATACATTTCTAATCATCAGGAATTTTCTATTTTTAAATTTCATTTCATTTAAAAATAATGTTTTATTTTAAATTAAAAATTTAATCGCCTCCATGGTCAAGTGGTTTTGGCGTTGACTTCAATTAGTCTGGAGTTCGATTTCCCGGGTGGGCAACTCTTGACACGTTTTTTGTATTTTCAAATATAAAGACGTTGCCCGAGATCGGATAACCGATAACATCCAATCAATCACATTGTATGAAGTAAGTCTACTCGTTACCTTAGGCTAATCGTAGGTGCAATAGTTGTACCTCTACCTACCGCTTCAGGTATAGGCGTGAAGATACATATCAAAATAATAAAGCTTTATAAAATAATAACATTAAGTAAAAACATTCTTACATTATAATTAAGCAAAAACAATGTCAAAAAGGACATTCTACCAGTTAGCACCTTAATTACTATACGTCTCGTTAACCGTATCCGAGACGTATAATTTTCTATAAATGAGTCATTATTTTATTATTATATCAAGTTGAGTCACTGAGAAAACGTAACGACGCTTGTACAAACATTATTAGATGTATTGACTTTTAAAAGGATATTACGAGAACAAAAATATTATTAAACATTGATTTTAAAATGTATATGTGTACCATAATCCTTATTTTTTTCAACAGTCTCACAAAAATGGTAAAATATACCGCAAGTATAACTAGTCGTATCTAAAAGTAACGAGGCGTTACTAATAGTAGCACAAATCGAATGCGACAAGTGACAGTTTTAGCGACAAACGAGAGGTTACAATTAGTAAAAAAGCAACCATCCGTAAGCAAAACGAATCTAATATATAAAATTCTCGTTTCGTGGTGTGCGCGATTGAACTCTTTCGAAACGGCTTAACCGATTCTCATGAACTTTTGTGAGCGTATTGAGTAAAACTGAGAATCGGCCAACATCTATTATTCATATTTCATACCCCTGCGTGATGAGGGTGACTCACCTGAAGTTTTTTTTTTACTAAAATCATATTAAAAATGTTGCAGAACAACTTCTGCCGGGTCAGCTAGTCTTGATATAAATATCAGCTAATATATACAATAATTGCTCTTTGTTGGCCTCTGTACCAACCAAAAAAATAATCATTGATAGTCCGTCTGACCTGCCGCTTCCACAGATAGATAAACTGCCAACTATAATACCTTTTGTAGTAAAGATTAAAAAAAGAAAGTTCTATGAAAAACATTGAAATTTTCTGTTGGTTACTGTTATCTTATTGAATTATTTCCATTCTTGGCATTTGGTGAAAACCCCCTATCAATGCAAAAGTTTGTGGTCTAGCGGTTCAGGTGTTGGACTTGACTGCATGAGGTCCCAGGTTCGATTCCCGGGTCGGGCAACAAAAAGAAAATTAAGATTTTCCAAATTTTCTAAAAAAAAATTGCCCGGGATTGGATAATATGTGCCCGGTTGGCGATAGGCTTGCCACCTATTACATTGTGGGACTTTGTGTCTTCGGCTAGTCGTAGGTGCCCTGGTTGTACCTCTACCTACCTCCCCTTAGGGACATGGGCGTGAAGATACTTACTTACTTTGTTTACTTATGTTGTTACTTATATTTTGTTTGTTTCATGTTGGTTTGTTACTCCTTCACGCAAAAACTGCTAAACCGATTGTCATGAAATTTGGCGCACATGTTTAGGGTAACTTGGATTAACACATTGGATAGTTTTATCCCGAAACAATGTTCTTGTGGGACCACGTTGGCAGCGCCTCGGGCAGCAGCTAGTGATTTTATATATACACACTTCCACTGTTTCGCTCAATACAGTTTAAAAAAATTAAATCAGAATATTAGCCAACTGGTTTCGCTTTTAAAAAGCATTTTCAGGGCTATTTAAGTTTTAACTTATAACTCTCCTTGGTAACCTAAATATCCAGAGCATTCGTCGGCTTGAGACAGGTTCAAATCTAGTTTAGGGCGACATTTTTCGTTCTTCCAAATTTGTAGACATTTAACCCAAGAACAGAGCAAGTGCTGAAATAAAAATATCTTAAAAAAAGAGACAGTACGTAGTCAAATCTAATGACGTTACATCTGAGAAAATACTCGGATTTTTGTCAATGACAAAGTCAAACTCAATTTGTATTTGCAAAAGAGCTGCGGTTACATCACTTTGAACAGAACATTCGAGGCGTAAATCTGTATATATAAAAAAATCGTGTTAGTTACACTATTCATAAATCAAGAACGGCTGAACCGATTTGGCTGAAAATTTATAGGGAGATAGCGTAGAACAAGGAGACGGATATAGGATACTTATTATCCCGTTCGACTTCTGGGAAACACATATTATTTTTTCCCACATAAACTGAACGGATGGAACGTAGTTCGCCGGGGCAGCTAGTTATAACCGAACATATACAATTGAGCGTGTAAACATATATAATATTAACTTCGTAAATTCTGACTGTGTTTTGCCTTTAAATACTTTATTTAATGTATTGACAGATTTTTATTGTTTTAACTAAGTTGATACCGATAAAAATAAAATAAGTACCTAACACAGCGCTTAGCAGTGTCACCGCTAAAATGAGTGACTCATATATTAGACATTCCTACGGAATATTTTTTTTATTTTTACTGTCGCTTTTTTGGATTCAGTACATTCGGTACCTATATAATATAAAAAATATAGTCTTTAAATACTTATCAGTCAAAAGTAATTAGGTTTTGTTTGTTATGGCTGATTAATGATCGGCTCTATTTAAAATTTCTGTGCGACCATTTCGGGATCATTCTATCCTATTAATATTATAAATGCGAAAGTTTGTATGTGTGTTTTCATTAAATTTGGTACGCACAGAGAGGGTAACTTGGGTTAACACATAGGATAGTTTTTATCCCGAAAAAAGTTCCTGTGGTGGTAGTGGTTTACTAATCACGCGGACAACGCCTCGGGCAACAGCTAGTTTGCAATATTTAAAAATAATAATTATGAAATCACGACGTGGTTTCAAAAAAATAGCTGAAGTCGGTTTTTGCAGTTTTACTACGCTTAATTATATTTTATACTACCTGACTCGGCAGACGTTGTTCAGCTACTTTTTTTAATGTTATTTTAGTAAAAAATTGGGGTGAGTTACCCTTATCACCTGGATGTTGGCTGATTCTCAGACCTACTCAATATGCTCCCAAAATTTCATGAAAATCGGTCAAGCCGTTTCAGAGGAGTACGGGATCCATGCTTTTAAACGACTTGACTGATTTTCATGAAATTTTGTGAGCATATTGAGTAGGTCTGAGAATCGGCCAACATCTATTTTTTATAACCCTAAGTGATGAGGGTGAATCTTTTTCATACCCCTTAGTGATAAGGGTGACTCACCCCAATTTTTTCATAGCAAACAACGTCTGCCGGGTCAGCCAGTATTTTGTATGAATATCTGTTAACAATATGCAACAATTTAAGTTTTGTCTGACTCATCGTCATATGTACTTCTCATGGTCAGGGACAAAGATAATGTTTATCAGTGGAACTTGTTTAAATTTTGCTTGTAGCAGAAGTTGTAGTTGTTTTGTTGACGGATTTACTAGGAACAGTGTTGTTCTTAACGACCGAAAAAAAAGTCTTTAGGGTTATGTATGTATGTATGTTTATTACAACATAATTTTGAAATGACGGAACTAATTGCAATGTTTTATGGCAGTAGACAGCTATAAATTGCGCGGCTATCCTGGCAGCAAGATCCTGTGGCCTATATCTTATCCCATTAATATTATAATGGTATAATTATTAATGCGAAAGCTTGTGTGTTTGTTCACGCAAAAACTGCTCAACCGATTTTCATGAAATTTGATACAAACATAAAGGGTAACTTGGAATAACACATAGCGGTCCAAGTGTTGGACTTGACTTCATGAGGTCCCGGGTTCGAATCCCGGGTCGGGCAACAAAAAAGAAAATTAGGTATTTCTAATTTTCTAATAAAATATGTTGCCCGGGATTTGATATGTGCCAGGTTGGCGATAGGCTTTCCACCTATCACATTGAGAGACTTAGTGTCTTCGGCTAGACGTGGGTGCCCTGCTAGTGTCTCTGTCTACGTCTTCGGGGATACAGGAGTGAAGATACTTTCTTTTAAATTTTTCCTGTGGGATCACGCGTGCAACAGCTAGTATGTTATAAATGTTATAGGTGCGTCGCTGTCAGTTGCTGAGGTTAGGTCTATTGTGCAAGTCTACCGGCTAACCTACCCTCCGAAACCGAATAGATGTAGGAATAAGTAAAACATTCAATCCCTATCCGGGTAAGAAGCTGCTACGCATCTTACAACTAGAAGTCATGTTGGCAACCATGTAACCTATGCCCACATCCTACGAGCTGCCTAGAAGAGTGGCAGATGCAGGAAGAGAGATTAGATGTATTGTTAATAAATAAAAATGCAGTCACATTTTTGGTATTTGCTTGTTTTGTTATTTCTTGGACCTGGATTCACTTCCTTTTGTTCTTTCATTTAAGTTAAACGGATTTCAGAGAACCTATTTAACGGCCAATTTAATATCTACCTAAGATGGGGCTACTGTATTAGCTAGCAGAAATAATTGTATAATATATAATAACTACTATATAACTATAATATGTAGATAGGTTATTGAAATAGGTTTGTAACTCTACTCATGACTAACATTTTTGAAGTTATACTTCTTTTGGCGCGTTAGGAAAAAATGCCTCATCATTTTGGAAAAAATGATGAGGGTAAATTTTTACGATGCGCGCGCACACCGTCACGAAAAACCGACATGATGAAGTTAGCTATAGATAACATTTTAGTTTTTATTAAATATTTAATAAACTTTATTTAACTAAATGATGCATTATAATAAAACTTTTAACGTATTAAATACCTTTTTTCTATGGTTAATGTCATTTTGTCTACAAATGTAAAATAAGGCAAAAGATAAAATTTTTAAAAATATTTTTATCTTATTACGCCGAAGAAGTATAACTTCTAACGCGCGTACATAAGTACATACACAATTTTTTTTCTCTTGTTATCGACCATCTGCCTCTCTACCAACAGGGGAGAACTGATTGAATATACCATTGGTGGTAGAGTGCTGTGCAACAATTTGACCTGATAGGAATACACCGCCTTACCTATTTTATATGTTCCAGTCTTGAGGACGTGGTGACAAGTAGACTATACCCGTTTTATAATAAACGTGGACTAACGTAGGAGTAAAATTTAATTATAACTATTACATTGTAATCAATACTGTAAAACCCGACTAAACCTTGGAGTACTTCACTCCGTGTTTATTAATAGGACAATATCCGTCTTATTAAAGTACGCCAAGGTCCAACCTGGTATTATCTTAATATATATAAATCTCCTGTCACGATGTTTGTCCGCGATGGACTCCTAAACTACTTCACCCATTTCAATGAAATTTGCACACCGTGTGCATTTTGATCCAACTTGAGATACAGGATAGCTTACATCTTAATTTTATGTTAAAAAAAATACCGTCCGAGGGAAGCCGGAACAGACACCTAGTAGTCTTTATTACAATATGATACAGATTATAATATCAACTTAATTTTACTCCATCGTGAGTCCATGTTTGTTAATAACAAGGTAAAGGTCCGATATCCCGGTCATAAGACAGCCACGCACCCATAATGTCTAAGGTGTATACAGGTTAATCTTACCCTCAGAAGAGCCGTTTGCTTGTTTGCTTAACTCTTAAATAAAAAAATAAACCAATATTTCACATTAATATTAGTCTACAGTACAGATATTCGTAGATTTCTACGAATTGAAACTTATATCTCTTTGAATTTGATATTGGAAAAATTTCAAATGAATTTTATAAATGTAGATTTAATTTTTTTCTACCAATTAAGTAAACACTCAAAAGGTTTCGATAGCGACAAAATAGAAAGCAATATTATATACTACCGTTAATACCACTTTAATAATTCTTTTAAAGTCCTTTACATTTTCCGCCTTCAATAATTTTACTTCTACACTTTGATGCTTTATAGATAAATCGTTTCCCGGATAAGTTTTAAATGTCAATTTAAACGCAATAAAACTTTAAACTCAGTTTTTCTCTCGGTACAAAAAGGATGCTTTTTAATTTAAAACCCATTATTTGGATTTTAATCAAATTTAGATGGGGACGCCAACATTTTAACCTACCCATTGAATGGAGTATCATCTAAATCTATTATTATTAGCGCCGTAATTGTGTAATAAACATACAAAAATGTCTTTATAATATTTTATTTTATTTTTATGACGCAAATAAGCAGACGGAAATCTGACGGTAAGAAATGGTATGAAATGGTACGTATGGTGGTAAACGATGGTAAGAAAAAAGTCATGGTGCGTTGCGTACCTAAGGCCGGGATGTTAGGCCACGAGCAAAAATTAATGTACCGGCTACCTAATCCTCCGAACCGGAACCCGTCAACGGCAAGTGCTGACGTTATGGCGGCAGGAATAGATAAGGCGATGATTCAATCTGGGCGAGTATCTGCGAAAGTCCACCAAGTCAGATGTCACGGTGTTAATGACGGAAAGCCTATGCTCGCCTTTTACGAGCTGCCAGGCAGGAGGGCAAATGATCTATTCTGCGAATGAGCCCGAACCAACACGAGGGAAACATAACATCTATGGTGTTTATAACCCAGGACAATTTCCTAGCATCAGGATAACAGTTTGTCAAATCCATAAACAAGTATAGAGCATTTTAAAACCTAAACCAAGGCCACAAACACAAGCTATTATAAAATTAATTTATTCAATAACTTGCACGGGCTTAAGTGAGGAGCACTTTCGTGTTTTTTACTGCTGGCGAATCGTTTCCCTGCATAAATGAGGAATTAGACCAACGTTCAAACCAAAGAGTATAAAAATACTACGTAATAAGAGGCGGGACTTCCATAGATACGTAGCAAACCAGAATTTTGTATAAAGTTTACTTGAAATATAACCCGTATAATTTGAAAGTAAGCCTAGACATTAAGATATAAGGCAACTAATGTCATATGATTTGGGCGAATTAAAAACGTAGCAAACTTATTTTTTTTATTTTTTGATATGAAAGTTGCGCCAAACACCAATAATTTTTTTATTACGACCATTTTTAACAAAACCCGTTCACTTATTTTAAATCCACTTTGAATAAAGAAAGATGTTATATTATGTCCCCCTACATCTTTTACAAACATTCGAGCAGGATAAATGCCGTAAAAACGTAAAATCTGTAAAGTTTGCTGATAGCCTTCAACAGTGAGATCCGAGAAAGAGTGGGTTTTTTAGATTTGGCACTCGCTACTCTCTGTCTGCCTTGCAAGGACTTGACGTGAATATATGTATGTATGTATGGAATAGGTAAGTCGTTGGATTAAAGTCAAGTTGCTGCCCAGCACTTTACCGGTGATATTGTTGGTAATAACTTAGTAGCTGCTTTCCAAGAGCCTAGACTATTTAAACAGAGGACACAGACCACCATGGACTAAATAAAGTAAATACTTAATAGTATTTAAGTGCGTAATCGATGGAAATCTAACATTTACCTTTTAGACCCATCTAGATCTAGATTTGTCTGATTGTTCCGATTCCAAGGATAAGGTAGCCGGTAAACTAATTTTTGCTCGAGCCCTATAATCCCGATCTCAAATTTGGCAACGCACATTTACCACTTTTGGTGTCTAAATTGGAGCGAATTTCTTACCATCAGGAAATCCGTCTTTTTTTTTTATGACATTGGAAGGCAAACAAGCAGACGGATTTCCTGATGGTAAGAAATTCCCGCCGCCTAGAGACACCAAAGATGGTAACAGTGCGTTGCCAACCAGAGGCCGGGATGTTAGGCCTCGAGCAAAAGTAAGTTTACCGGCTACGGTTTACCGGCTTGTTTGCCTTCCAATATCATAAAAAAGAGTCCTTTATCGTATGCCGTTTTCTATTACACAGAATAGTTACAGGTTTATCTCTGTATTGCATTTTCAAAGTAAATATAGCTATCAACATTACAATACCCGAAAACAATGAATATACATTGTTATCTTTTATCAAAATATGTAGGTATACGTACGTAGATAAGGAGGCAAGTAATACTAATAACAGATCAGCTGATTCCAGTTGTAAATTGCGTAAGTTATTATGTCTATCATTTCATGTATTGTAGTACTGTTATTTTCTTCTTTACAGTAGTAGTAAGTACCTTCACGACCCTATTCCCGAAAAGGTAAGCAGAGGCACAACCAGGCACCCAGGACTAGTCGAATGTACTAGTGCTCTCATTTAGCTCGCACTTATTCTTTGCCCCTTTTTAATAAGAATTCAGCTATAATATTAAAATGAATTGCTAATTGTGTTCAATTGCGCATAACTTCTGAGCGATTGAATCGATTTGGATAATTCTTTCTTTGTTGTGATAGTTATTGTCAGAAGAAGGTTCTTATGAAGAGAAAAACTAGAAAATTGCAGGGAAATGGAAAAAAAACAATACTTTAATTATATAAAGAAAAGGGATTAATTAGCAAAGAATATAGTAAGTGATTCTAGCACATTAACTCAAAACCTAATTTTCACGCAGCGTTCCATTCACACTATTCACTTTCCTTCCTGTGTTGGTCCGGGTTCACTGAGTAGAAAAGACCATCTCCCTCTCTGCGAGGCAGCTCGTAAGAGACGAGTACTGGTTGAAATATAGGTCATCACTACCAAGACCACTGGTGATAGAGTGCTGGGCAGCAACATGCCCGGGTAGGGATCTACAGTCCTACCTATTTATCCCGCCATAATAACAATAAAATGCTAAAGATGCTTACGATTACATTGTTCTTAAAAAAAAATAGAAAATACCACTGAAAAAAATCGCTTAACAAAACTCCAATTCACTGAAAAATAAATTGGCCAGAGTGTCCCAATTCTTACACTCGTTTATTGTCCCGAGGCCTCGAGATCTCTAAATCCGGCCCTGTGTGACGTGACTTTTTGATTAAATAATAAATTTAACCCATTATTATTTAATAATTAATGATGTCATGCTGCAATCATGACACATTTTAGTGACGTTATGTTTCCTACAACACAATCCATTTAGTTTATACATTTATCGAAAAACTTTGATCATTTGACCGCCTCGTTGGTCGAGTGGCTAGTGTACACGCCTAACTACACCGATCAACCGCGAGGCTCGGGTTCGATCCCCGACGGGGCAGGCATTTGTGTGATAAACATTTGGATGTCTGCATTTCCAGGTCTGGGTGTTTAATAAATTTATTCTAGTATCTATTAAAGTATTTCTATGTATTAGTATTTTTGCCTAACACCCATAACACAAGCATATAGTTTGCTTACTTTGGGGTAAAAATAAATTGCTTGAAAATAACTACGTAAATTTCAATGTAACAGTAAAATAATTAATATTACTAGTGGTCGTCAGTTGGTCGAAATACGACCATAATAAATTTTAATATCTTGTTCATAAGAACGCCATTTTCATTTCTCAAGACTAACTACGAGTACCTACTTCGTTTCCAAACTGTATGGTGCGCCATCTATGATCTTTTATCGTTATCATTAATATATTTGCTTGTATGTGTCAAATGCATTTTAAGTAACGTTTTATTTATTGATTTAATGCACATACTTTATAAGCGTTATTATTAAAAAGATTAGCGTTCTGCACTTCTACACATAAACTATAAGTGTGCTAAATTTAATGCTCCTCCGTAAACGCAATTTTCGTAAAAAGAGGCCAAAGCTTCGTCTATTTCTTTAATGAATAAGCATTTTTAAACCTATGGTCCATAAATGTTAGTCAGATAAGGTTTCGGTTTTTAGTGATATTTAAGCAAAGTTTTTCCTACATTTGTGTTTATAAATAAATTTACTATGTAAATAAATAAGTGCATCTATATATTAATAATATATTATTTTACATTAATATATTAATAATAAAACTGAAAATTTATCTGATTAACTTTTATAGACCATAGGTTTAAAAATGCCATTTAAGAAATAGGCGAAGGCCAGCTTAAATATAAGACCATTTGGAGTTTGTTTCAAGTTATGATATTTTTAGTAACACGAAAGGTCCGGAGCAACAGCGTCACTAATTGGCTCAAATTAACGTTAAACGCTCCTTCGAACGTATGGGTTATCTCGTCGGAATGTTCCCCATTTTAACAACCATAATCACACATGAACGATCCCTGTGTATTTTTAGAGTTTAACTCGCATGTTACATCCCGACTACGATAGCAACACAGTAACATAGCGGTCATCTTTTAAACAGATCTTGTTTTTTTTATTCTTAGATTGTAAGGGATATCACACATTAACGGTTCCTGTATCAGAGCTACGTTTTTGGCAAAGCATAAATATAGCAACCATCTCTATTTTTTTATGATCTGTATATGTAAAAATTAATCCTCATTTCGCGTGGTCTTCGCATCACGCTTTCGGACTAATTCTGCTAATTTTTTATTGTGTTAGTTAATATCAGGAGGATGTTCTAGTGAAAAGAAAAAAACTTTAATTCAGACAGAATGTTAGTATATGAAGTTCGCAGGGTCGACTAGTACTTTATAAATATATTCACAGATTTAATTTAGACCCCGTTCAATTAAAGTTAAAATTTTAAACGGTCTTGTCTGTCTTTCATCGCGTCGACGTGTTGAAAATATGAACGACTTTACGTGAAGGATCCCTATACTTTTTTACTTCCCGTTAGTGGATATAAGCTACTTTTGTCAGGAGCGACTGGCAGCAGCCAGCTAGCTATAAGGGTCGCCTGCACGTTCCTGGATTAAGTTTAGTAATGAGTTAAACTGACAAATATTAAGTTATTTAACCCAAGCTAGAAGCTAACTCAGAGTTAAATATGTAACCTAACAACGTGCAAGTGCCCTTAATAATATAAAGAAGAGAAAAGATTTCTCTGTTTATTTTAAATTGAATAAACTCGAATACAACTAGATAGATTTTAAAAAGCTTTTACCATTAGTATCCTACATTATCTCTGATGAATATAGGAAGTGGGGTCGGGCCGCTTCAACGTTCGCGTTCAATATTTTATCAGTCTTACGGCCGCACTCAGAGAAGTCAATTATCTTTTAATTAGCCAAGCCAACATTTCTATAAAAAACTGTGACTTAAGGCTATATTAAATGTTAATTAACGTCTTATTGTGGTCTTTAATCACATGAAACAAATACTTAAAGAGTATTTTATAATAAAAATAAAATAAAAGATATTTACAGACTTTCATGTATATAATTTTGATTTCATATAATTGAAGTGTGCTTGTGAAGGTGAAATACCGTTTATTTTAAGGGTCTTACAATACAAATAATAATATAAACATTTAACAGGTTTTAGAGGTGGATCGGGTAGACCAGTATTAATAAACCGATTTGTATGTTATTCCTAATCTCGGCCGTTTAGAAGGAAGTAATAGTGTTGTTAGTGATTCTGTATAAAGGATAGCGCTCACTTGACGAGCCGCATCGGGGCGCATCGAAACGCAATAATCCGGCGACACCTATTTCATACATTTTGTATGGAGCAAGTCACATTATGCTAGCTGCATCGCAGCGAACTTTCCTGCGACGGCCACTCCGCGCGCGCTTCTAGGTGCGGTCTCGTCGCTAAAGAAGAGAGTAAAAATATTATTAATAATTTGAATAGAAGTCTAAAGACATTTAAATATTACATTCGTCACTTTTTGTACTTGACGATTTTAAAGCAGAGTTGTCACTTTTCTTTTGCACTCTACTCTTCGGTACTGAGTAACAAAATTCCGTACATGCGTTGCGGCCTGGCCTACCTGATAATTCTCTGCACTACGACATTTTAACGTCAAAGTTTTATACTATCAGATTTGTCACTTTTTATACTTTACGATTTTAAAGCAGAGTTGTCACTTTTTTTACTCTACTCTTTGGTACTGAGTAACAAAGATCCGCACGTCCGATGCGGCTGGCCTGCCTGATTGTTCTCTGCAGTATGTTGAACCCCGACCCGACACGCTGCGATCCGTTTGAGGTGTGCGCTATCCTTAAATAGTACTCTTCCAGGCAGTCTAAGGCTTGGTATATTCTTTTAGATGTTTTAAAGCCAAGGTTAACACATTAAAACTATGTAAGTTAATAATATTAAACCAAAGGCTTCGTGGAACTCTAACTTCTAAACTAGTTTAAACAGTACTTTAGAAGTTTGTCTTGATGTAGGTAATTACAGCTATAGGTGATGATAAAAATAGGTGATGATAAAGTTTCAATAAGTTGTAGTTAAGTTATATATAGACAAGAATGTATGTCGGTGTGTGCGTAAATTATGTAAATTACTTAATCTATTTTCATACTATATCAGAGTAATTGCTTTAAATTAACTTTGATAATTAGTATTGTAAAAAAAAGAGGGCGAATTTTTTTCTTTCTTTAAAATTTATAGTATTGTATTAATTGTATGTCTTAATAAATATATATATAAATTTCCTGTCACGATGTTTGTCCGCGATGGACTCCTAAACTACTTAACCGATTTCAATGAAATTTGCACACCGTGTGCATTTTGATCCAACTTGAGATATAGGATAGCTTACATCTCAATTTTATGATAAAAAAATTACCGTACGAGCGAAGCCGGAACAGGCAGCTAGTTAGTGTATATAGTTGTATAACTATGTGATCTATAAAACGTTAAGTCAGTTTTTTGTGATATTCAAGCAAAAACTTTTATCTCAATACTAGCTGTTCCGGTGAACTTCGTTCTACGCGTTCAGTTTGTATAGGAAAAATTAAATGTTTTTCCAAGTTTGGTCGATATTGAATAAGATAAAATGTATCCTATGTCCTTCTTCTAGTTCTACTCTACCTCTTTATCAATTTCCAGCTAAGTCGGTTTAGCCGTTCTTGAGTAACTGACATGACTATCTTTTATATATAACACTTCGATATGAAACTTCTGTAATATCTAATTACTATAGGGTTGGATGAGTTTTGTTGAAATTTTAAACGTAAAAATATACATTTATATTGATTGCTATCAATAAATGGTTTCTGGATTCCAAAAAAAATGGAAATGGAACTAATTTTAATACGCTAGCGAAGTCACAGGCAACTATGTTACTATTAAAATGTTTTTGTAATAATACAGTATGTGTTGAATATATTTTGAGATTTCAGATTTGTCACCACAAACATATAGACAGGAAAACTCGATGTGTCCCCACTGACTCATTACCATTTGATATATAATTAACAAAATAATGGCGTTTGTGTCAATTATAAATAGTTGTGATTGTTGGGATATTTTATGGTTCCCACTTTTTTTATTTTTTTTTCTTTCTGGCACAGGCTAAGGCCATGCTGTTATTCATTTTCAATCCACTTCTTCAGTCACTTAAAGTATTGTCATAAGTCGTCATAACAGGGTCTTGAGGAAAGCCAGGACCGCCTTCCTCAAACTTCTTTGAGGAAAAATATGACAATCTAAAGCTAAAATAAATCAATCCAGGATAAGGAAAAAAAGATGATTCTTAACATTTTTAATTTGTAATGTAGGTACAAGATTTGAACTTACAGAGAGAAACGGTAGATTTTTTTTATCTCAAACCACTTATTACTTAAAAAACCTATTTAATATTTTTTTAAGTGTATGTATATCATAAATCTACGGACAGTTATAAGACTCGAACTTGGCAGTTTTCTGTCAGTGTCATATTTTCCTCAGTACTCAGCGCAGTAAAACAGTATTTACATCAAGTTAAAAGGATTTAGTAAAATAATTCCTATGCAGTGAGTCCTTTGTGATGACAGACAAGATTTAAAAATGTTTAAATAATTATTTCGCTACTGTCTGCTGTGTGTAAAATGGTTTCCTTTGAGTATATACGAGTACAATTTAAACACAGCAAAACTACAAAGAACTTATTTAAATTTTAAAACGTTATCAAAGTACACAATAATACAAATGCAGTAAAACTGCAAAATACCGACTTCTATCTCAATAAATAAATTATATAATTACAATAAAAGTATTTTCTTGGACATGTCTGGGATTCAATCACCAGATCCAGACTTAGTGGCAATGAGACCACTTCGTAGAAGTCGGTTTTAAATAACGTAGTTATTTTTATTTACTACTATTTTTTTATTATTGCTGATTTGATTTTAAAAAAATGTGAAAAAAACTCATAAAATAAAAACTACTACACATTACGACATTGTCTAATATTAGATATTTTTCTTTCTTTCTTTAGGTTTTGGCCTTCACGTTAGTATTTTGCGATTACTCAAGTAATGCCTTCACGTTAATGATTTGCCATTAGTAAAGTAAAAATTTGCATCAAATTTTATATCAGTTTTAATTAATTACAAGTAGTCATCAGTCATAAGTCGTCAGCAAGTCACGTCAGGCTCTTGGGTAAAGCGGTGGCCTCATTACTCAAGCTCATGTATTGAGATTTGGCACCAATGAGGAAATACACGATACGCCAATTTCTTCATGATTATTTGATTTGTGCACTTTCACTGAACAAAATTGTACAAAATGCCACCAAAATTGAGTAATTTCACTCAATATTAACACGAAATTCAATAATTATCTTCGACCATCTTTTCTCTCGATGGCGCCAAAACTCCTAATATTGGATTCTCAACCAATAACGTGTTGCGACGTCATCCACATGTCACGTGATTGGTTGGATTGTCAACTTTAGACAGGTGTACAGTTAAACTGGTAAATATTTCTGTGGTAAGACACCATTATGCGTAACAAAGTTTGGCATTAATACCACTTTTTTTTAAATCCAGACAAGCCGAAATATTACTAAAGCCTCCAGCAATAACCGACATTTCCTGATAGAAGTAAATTTTAAATACTGTGTCAGCTTTAGACTGCCATGATAACGGCCAATTTTCGAAACGCTAATAATTTTTAAGTTATTGACACAAGTTAATTTCATTCATCAAGTTAACGATTTATCTCTTTATCTGTCGCACTTAAAGACTAGAGGTCTTAACGTTTAATCTATCATTAAGTCAAAATTTTGTATAAGAAATGTCGACTAAATGGATCGCTTAAAGATAGTTGACGTCTCTGAGTACAGTAGTTAGAGTTAGATTTAGAAGTCTAAATTGAACTCATGTTACACAGTTGCCATGAAGAAATAAAATTAAAATTGACGTTTCGTAAACTAGCCCACTCTTTAGTGTATTTTAACTTTAACCTACTATAAAAAGTGCGAAGAGATATTTCTCAAGTTTACCTCGGTTGGTGAAATGGATATAATAAGAGATTTAAATGTTAGCCTATAAATGTTAACTATACTTCGAATAAATTTTCACCTCATAATATAAAAGATTTCAACGTGAACAGGTGTGCAGCTGACGCACAATTTAAACTTGGTATATTTGAAATCCGATTTCGGCACGAAATGTGCATTTTTTTTATTTTAAGGTAAAACGTTAATTTTTTCTTACAAACTGAATGGGTGGAACGAAGTTCGCATGGATAGCTAGTCATTAAAAGAAATATCATTTAGATTCACAAAAAACTTCTTTTTTCAGATTTTCTTCCCATGGACGCAAGCATCTGCCATTGCTCTTGTTTAATTACTTTGAATTAACTTAATATCCGATTTCGTTAAATAGAACAAGTCGTCGTATGCCCGGGTCCTACAAAAAACTAGTCGTTTTTGCTTCCGAACGGTAGTTTTTTGTACGAAAAGTAAAAAATATAACTACGGTTGTTCGTTATCGACTTAAGGGCCAAAACAGATAGCCCCGTTGCGGCGCCGCGCCGCTAAACTCGTCGGTTGGCGTTGCGACATTGCGGCGTCATAGACGTGTCTCTGCCGTGGACCATCGTAATAAAATTATGCCTTAAGCCCGTCACACACGTAGCTATAATATATATTATAGTAAGGTACCACACACGGAGACGATGCTATAATATATATTTTGCCCTCATTTATTAATGGTCGGCCTAGCGTTAATATGTATTAATATGCGATATATTCGTTGGTGGCGTCATAGAAATATATATTATAGTTGCGTGTGCGGTCGCTTGAATATTTGTAAAGAAAATATATTGTAATATGTCTTGCTATAGTTCATATTAATATATATATTTTAGCTACGTGTGTGACGGGCTTTATTTGTTATTAAATAGATTTTACTCTGTTTTAAATAGATAAATAGTGACGCGACGCTATAATCGACAGTGATGCTACTGCTGATTCTAGCTGCGCAACACGGTTGTGTGTTTCGGCCCTAACTTAATGATTGTTGTGGTAATAGAACGGGTAAAACCACGGATACTGGTTAATTGTTAATATTAGATTCCAATATGTCTCCGTTACATTTATTTTCCTATTCCCTTCCAAGGACGAATCAGGAAAAAGAGCAGTAATTAATATTTTTGTTGTCGCAGGGCGGTACAGGAAAAGCTTTCTTTATAATACGTAACAATAAAATATTCGAGCTATGGTTCGATTTATTCCGAGGTATTTTTGTCAGTTTTCCTTTTATTCTTTTCAATATACAAATATACTGTTTCATGAATTATTTCGTATTTTCCTTCATCCTCTAAGTTCTGTTTATACTAATACTAGCTGTTCAGGCGAACCAACCGTTTAGTTTGTATGGGACAAATTAAAATGTTTTTCCTAGATTTCTGACAGTGGACCGGGATAAAAAGTCCTAGATCCGTCTCCTGGTTCTATGATTCTTCCCCATCAATTTTCAGCCGATTCGGTTCAGCCGTTCTTGGGTTATAAATAGTGTTACTAACACGGCTTTCTTTTATATATGGACTAGCTGTTACCCGCGGCTTTGCTAGGCAGTTAATATATTCACTGATTACAGCCTATTAATAAGAACTTTCATACAAACTTTCGACCCCTATTTCACCCCCTGAGGATAGAATTTCCAAAAACGCTTAAATACGTTTCTAGTAATTTTTGATAAAGAGCCAAAACTAGTTTCATATTTCAAACTGAAAAAGTGATGGTCTTCCGTACAAATTTTCAACCCCTATTTAACCCCCTTGGGGGTAGAATTCCCAAAATTCCGTCTTTAGTGAGTATCTACTCAATAAAACCACCCTACTCAACAAATTTCATGGCTGTAACTCTTACAGTTTTCGGTTGGCGATGATGAATCAGTCTGTCAGGACATGTTATTTTATAAGTATAGATAGATGACATAGCGCGCACTTTATATTGGTCTGGGTCTTCTACTTAGAAGACCATCTGCCTCTCTAGACTCTACCTAGCTGCCAGTAAGAGGCTAAAGTAGTATAAATGGGTCATCACCAAGACTACTATGCAGCTTGTACGTGTAGGGATCGACCATTTCACCTATTCCTGCCGTTATGACAGTGTCATGTTCTGGTCCGGAAGATAGGGCAAACGGTAGACCGGTAATCTACGGTGTATAAGGGCCACTGTTGTATACAAGAGAATACAAGAGAAATAGTGTGTATTATTTTGTAAATTTTGGTGCATAATAAAGTGTATTCATTCATTCATTAATTCATGTTCAAGAGATTAATCTTCCGCCGCGAATAACGCTGTCTTAAACAGTTGCCACATTAAAAATGACAAAAGGTTCTAGGTTTCTTCCATCTTTGATTCTACGTAGACTTTCCGTGAGGCTTATGTCAGGTCGCTTATATCATTAAAAATATCCATATTATTGCCATTTAAAAAAAAACAAATGTAATTATATTTGTTAAGGAGAGCCCTCAAGTTCGCTAAGTTATTTTTCTTTCTCTTAGAGAATTCAATAAAGTGAGCATTGAGTCTGGTTTGAAGTATTAAAAACTTTTACGTAGGATTTCGCTCGTCTGATACATTTATTAAACTTCTGCGACTTTGGTCTTATTTTTTTTTATGATATTGGAAGGCAAACAAGCAGACGGATTTTCTGATATTGGTCATATTTATTTTTTGGACTTTTGGCCTTACTTATATAACACTAGCTGCCCGTTCCGGCTTCGCTGGGATGGTAATTTTTTTACCATAAATTGAGATATAAGCTATCCTATCTCTCAAGTTGGATCGAACTGCACATGGTGTGCGAATTTTATTATAACCGGTTAAGTGGTTTAGGAGTCCATTGAGGACAAACATTGTGACACGAGATTTATATATTATTAAGATAAGGGTGCGACCAGTTATTACGTGAGGCTATTTAGTAACTTTCCTAAGAATCCCTAAGATGTTACGTTGGCCTTTTCTATGCCCAAACCTCACTTAACATTTTATTATTCTTAATATTTAATAATCGAGTTAACTTCATGAGCTTTCGATCCCCGTGTAGGGCAACATAAAGAAAAGGTGTTTCTTTAAATTTTATATTATATTATTTTAATATAACGTTACCTAGAATCGGATTTGTGTGCGGTTTGCATTGGCCAGTGATTATATTGTGAAACTTAGTGCCCTAGTCGTGGGTGTCCTAGTTGTACCTCTGCCTACGTACGCTTTGTTTGTGTTATACTGGAGATGAAATCCATACTAATGTTACAAATGTGAGGGTCTTGCAGTCCGTTACGCTTACACGGCCCAACCGCTGGACCGATTTTGATACTATTTGATACACATAAAGATAAAGGCCCAAACAACTTTAACTACTTTTTCAAATTCAGCCCCCTAAGATAGTCTTAGGGGGTTATATAGTAAGATAGTCTGTAAGTAGATAGTCTGAGGGTGTAGTAAAAAAGGATAATAATGTAATGTGATAGGTGGCAAAGCCTATCGCCAACCGGGCACATTTCCAATCCCGACCAATTTTTATACTCGTATGTATAGATAACTTAATTAAAAAAATATTTGAAGAAGTATTCCTGGAAATAGAGACCAATGGATGTACTTCATTAAGTAATTAAAACTTAGACAACTAATACGCCTTCAAAAGGATGTCGACGCAATTGTAAAGTTTTCGCCTCCAGGGGAATACAACTCACACTTTGAGAACCACTGAGCCAGAATATAGGATGAATTCGATCCCGGCTAACCAGGAACTTATCGATATCAGAATCTCGCCACGTTCCCCTAAGCCCTTAAGCCGGAATGAAGCTTAATTGCAACGACCGAAAACAAAAAGATCTATTCGGTATTACCAAAGAATTATATTTGCTTTTATCATTCATAAAAGTATGGCAATATATTTCCCAGTAATCTCTAGTCGAGTCGTTTCTTCTTTTCTAATTGGCTGATTGGTTAGCATACACGCCTAACTCTACCAATCGCAGGCTTGGGTTCAATTTCTGACGGTGGAAGGTATTTTTGTGTTGAACATCAATGTTTGTATTTCCAGGTGTTTATTAAGAGAGAAAGGAAACATTAACTAGCGTACTAGTGCACCACGTATGACAAAATATATAAACAAAAAATCCAATTAAACAAGAACATTTAACAACAAATGGGTATATCTCAGTATTTATTGAGGCATGGTGTATATTATTGGCATCATTGGCATGGTTATAGTCCTTAGTTATTATAGTCTTTACAAAACGGGTACAGCCGTTTAACAATGAAAGCATGAAACGGACAGAGTTTCGCTTATAATATTAGTATTAACATAGTAACTAGGCGTAAAAATGTCATACAGTAATCAAAATGCCTAGCAGCTTGTTTATGGAAAGCAAATGGTATATCATAAATTACTAAGTAAATTCTTAGCAGCGCGGGCGCTACCAACTAACTGTTTGTCAACAACCTAACTTTTGAAGTTATACCTACGTCTTTTGACGCGATTGGGAAAAATAATGAGTGAATTTTTACGATGCGCGCGCACACCGACAGACAAATGTGACAGTCAAAAGCAACACCCTGAAGTTAGTGCGAACCTTTTTATTTTTAACTATATTTTATGATTTTTAATTATTGTTGCATGCTATTTAAGTATGTATGCGTTGTGTTATTATTTGGTATTTTTGGATTGCTACGCCAAAGAAGTATAACTTCTTACGTGCGTACATGAGTACACACACTCTTTTTTTTAAGTAAAAACTTCTTTAGCGGCGTTGTGCACTTTTTTTGGAAAGGATAAATACTTCTTTCGCGTCAGGACACGTGACTTGATCGACAAAACATCGGCTCCTATTTTCTTTACAAGCCTAGGAACCCGTTGAAGCACACTCGAAATTTGGACCAAATCTGTCTAGGTGTTAATAGTTAAAAGATAAACACATATACATAAGACGAATCATATACATTTGAATATCACTGGGATCAATCTTCTTTTTAAATCCATGAAGACAACGAAATGTACATAGAAATATCGACGAAATCGGGCTGTTTAGAGATGATAAATACATATTATACAATATACGAATTATATACGTCAAGATATAGATAGTCATCGATAAATGTCGGTTTTACAATTTCTTACGTATTTATAAATAAACGTCGAAAATATTGTTTGGTATCGTTATCATTTAATAACAGAGTGATATACAT
Organism: Calephelis nemesis; assembly: GCA_002245505.1. Classification (NCBI taxonomy): domain Eukaryota; kingdom Metazoa; phylum Arthropoda; class Insecta; order Lepidoptera; family Riodinidae; genus Calephelis; species Calephelis nemesis. The sequence continues at coordinate 842,652 of NJDD01000718.1, read as the reverse complement.
TATGTACCTTTCTGATAAAATGGAGTACGTTTACTAAAACATGAATATATTTTTGCACTTTTGCTTTCCCAGTCTAAACAGTACGATTCGAAATATCTCATTTTACTTCCTCCCCTATGGTCTAGTGATATTAGCGATGACTTCATGACGTCCCGGGTTCAATTCCCAGGTCTGGTAACAATGTCAAAATGTGTTTAATTTACACAAAATGTGTATATACAACACAGTGTTTCCCGGGATTGTACAAGTGCCATGGTTTGTCACTTTGTAGGTACATATGGCACTAAGTACCTTCGGCTAATCGTGGCTGTCCTGGACGCACCTCTGACTACCTATTCGAGAGTGAGAACGTGAAGGTACTTATAATATGAAGCCGATTATAGCCGAAGATAATAGCCGAAGGGGCTAATCGTGGGTGTCCTGGACGCACCTCTACCTACCTATTCGAAGGTGAGAACGTGAAGATACTTAAATAATGAATCTCTATATTTCTGTTGGTGATTGTAAAAACTTGATCGGATGGAATGTTTTGATCATACCTTTTTTTGTTAACTATTGTCGTTTTAAAGAAAATTTAATAAAAATCAACGAAACTAAAAATAACATAACTGTCAGTTGATTGACATTCGAAGTTAATATTCGGATTAGATCGGCTAGTGCTAAAATAGTGTAAAAATACAATAACAAAAACATAACAAAACCGCACGAATCTGCTTTTTAAAAACAGGCAACACTGCGAAGAATTATGAGTTAAACAGCACATTTTTGTTGGAATCACTAGTCATGAGCTTGAACTGAAAGAATGCATTCCGTATCGATATTTGAAGCATTTGTTCACTTACTCATTGTAGTTTCGATAAATCAATGTCATTTTTAACACAGTCGATGTTTTCTTGAGATGAGTCAATGCAATCAATAGCTTTTTAATACTTTACATGTTTTTTTTTTGTACTACATTCGTCAATCATCCTACTAATCCTGCTAATATCTTAAATGCGAAAGTTTGTATGTTTGTTTGCTAAAACTGCTAAACCGATTTTCTTGAAATTTGACATACACATAGAGGGCAACTTGAATTAACACATAAAATAAAAAAAATCTTATGGGGTCACTAACCACGCTCCAATTTCGCTAATTCTTTTTTTGTTATAGTTATTTATTGTCAGTAGGTAGGTAGGTATAAGTTTTTTCCAGTCTTGTAAAGTTTCAAAAAGTAACTAGTCTTCATTCAATTAGGTATTTCAATAGCTACTTAGGTATGTTATTCTTTAAAATAAGACTGAAATTAAAATTATCAAAAAGTAATGTTATAATTACTAATTAGGTTACATGTAAAATTAATTACACATGTAAAGTAGAAGGTGTGCACTGGCTTCTACAAAACAGTTTTAACTAGGTAGGTACATAGTGTAGAAGTCAGAGGCTAATCTAATATACCTATGTAAGACTTATTGAGAGAATAATGATTATTATTACCATTTATTAATATTACATCTTATTTTTTAAGTTTATACATTTAAAATAAAAAATAAATATTAAAAATATAAACATAAAAAACAAAATCCCAAAGACGGCGGTCTTAAAACTAAACCGTCAGTGGTCAGGGAGTCAGACTGAGGAATATCTACCTATATAGGATATACCTAAATATATAAATGAATCCCCATACCGCGTGGTCAGGCGTGATGACTGAACGAGTGGTCCAATTTTGTTATTTTTATACAGTTTATTATTATCAGAAGGATCACATGAAGAAAAAATCCCGGAAAATTGCAGGAAGACTGGGAAAGACTACTGTTAGGTGTAGCTATCAACGTCAAGCGATAAGAAGTTCGCCGGATCAGCTAGTTATAGGTACTATACCTAGATCATTATCGGTAGAAGGATCAGGTACCTACATGAATATAAAACCGGGAATATTGCAGGAACAGTGGGAAAAACCACACTTAAATTTTATTCCATACAAATTTTTAGTAGCTGTATGGTGATACGAAGTTAGCCGGATCGACTAGTTATACATAAAAATAAGAAGTTGTTAACGTCCCATTATACCAATTATTTCAATCCAAAATGACATGTCAATGATTAAACGCAGTAAACTGGCAAAATCCCCAATGATTAGGTACCTACCTACTTACATTCACGTCGCGATTTGAGACTTTTTTTATCGTAAAAAGCAATAGATTCCGAAATGGTCCCACGTTTCATCAAAGTAATATTAGCAGATTTGAGTCATCTATACTAATATTATGAAGCTAAAGAGTTTGTTTGTTTGCTTGCACGCGCTAATATCAGAAACTATCTAGGTACCTACTTACCTATCTAGTCATTAAAATTATTTCAGTGTTAAACAGTCCCTTTTTCGAGGAAGGCCATAGGTATTCATCAAAGACCAATAGGCGTGGAGCATCAATTAAGTACCTAATTATTCCACGCGAACGAAGTCGCGGGAGGAATCTAGTACCTACCTACCTAACTAATTAACATTAACTGAGATCAATAAAAAAACAACTTTTTGTCTGTCTAAGAAGAATGCATATAGGTATACCTACCTATCCACCTACCTATTTTCGTAATTATGTGGGTAACTTATTTACCTACTTACATGAAGTTAAGTTTTTAGCTCTGAATTCCTACCTACTTACCTAGGTAAATAGGTAGGAATTCAGAGGTCTGCCGAAGTTTTATGAATGAAGCGCGCGTTGAACTCCAAATTGAATGACATGTTTATACCTAATTTGGTACTTAATTAACATACCTACCTACCTAGGTAGGTACCGCACCATTTTATTTCGTGTAGATACCTACCTAGTTTCAGGCGTACTCGATACAAGGTGGATACTGGTAGAGAAACATAGGTACGTATACCTACCTATCGATCGACTTTACATTTTATAAAATATGTGTTTTGTGCTACTTAGGTATTCCTCTGCATAACGTATTTATACAATAGGTAGGTAGGTAGCTACCTACTACAAAACCATTTTATAGTAGGTAGGTAGATACCTTCTACAAAAGTATTTTTATTGTAAGTAGGTAGATAGGTACATAAACCTTTTGTTATTTGCAATATGTACCTAGGTATGTCGGTGGCCTACCTACCTACCTAACAAACACATAATGTAGGCAGGATCATGTTCTGTTTGCTATGTAGGTAGGTACCTAACTACCTAGTCAAAAAACTGACTAAACCAAGAGGTTGGTAGTACCTATACCACTATTAATAGTCTGTGTTTCTTGTCAAGAAATTTGCTTGATCTAGTGCTATAAAAGCACACAAGTGAAAAATTAAGAATATTACATAGTTAAAATATAAAAACAACACATAAAAATAGGTATAAATGTATTTACATACTGTAAAAATTAAACAAATGCTAGCCAATGTTGAGAATCAAACCCGTGCTCCGTCAATGACCGACATCGTCAAACGCGTCCGATAATCGCTCGACCAATGAAACAGATTATTTTTTAACACGCTGAATAAAATTTTATTTCTAACACGCTTGACTTTCCAAGAAAAAAACTTTATCAGTAAGTACATAGGTACAAAAACTTATAAAATAAATTCAGCAACAAACCAAAAAACACGCAAACATTTCAGTAAAAAAACATATTAAAAACAGAAAGCCAAAGTTTATAAAACTTAAAATTTAAGGTTCACGATAAAATATTTCGAGCGTCCTATTAACTCGGTTATCCAGAAATACTCCTTCAAAAGTGAGTACGTTTATAAGTCGGTTACCACTACCAGTAAACCTCTTAAAAACATTACTAGGGTATATTTAGGCATTGCGTAAGTCCAGAGCTAGTAGGACGTGCACAGCGCATAGCGACAACCTTCATTTTATATACATTGCATTAGAAATTAAAAACTTTTCGTCAATATGCGGTCCAGAGACGAAAGAGAGATTAGGTTGAAGATCTGTTGAAAATCGACCGCTAGGATTCACGCAAGCGCAACTCTACAAAGAGGACTACCTAAACCAAATTGTTAAACAATAATGTGCCAGTTCGCTTGCATAGTTGGTGATTATAGTAAAGTATCGCAAAGCACCACTTACCAGCTGCCAGCAGTCCTCCAAAGACAGCTTCCATTCAAAATAACCGGTGTCCGTCACGTCTTGCAGCTCGCGGAATAAGTTACCGCTGGGAAGAACATCCATCGCGTTTACATGTGATGCCGATCGAATTTTTTTAACTCAACACGCGTGAACCCACCGCAGCAGTACGCGCACAACTGATTTCATTTTCTCAGTCCCTCCCCCCTCGACTCCCCGCTCTCTCCCGGCATCGAGTACGTAGCGTAGTATAGACTAGAAACGAACAGAGGAATCTGGCCAAATTAAAGCTTACCCTGTTATGTCCTTTGGGCTTTGAGTAGCCCCAAACCATCCTATTTTAACTTTGCCAGGGTATTATAGTCTTAATATTTATTATTTCTTAGTGGAAATATTTTTCGTAGTTTAATACTAGTGATAGAATCTAAGTAATAATTATTTAAGTATTTTACTTATTCATTTTATTTTATCCATCTAGAATTTACCAATCCAGTATAACATAGAAAACCTAAAGCAATATATTTGTTATAATAATATTATATTATAATTTATTATAATTACATTATTTTATAATTTAGCTTTAACAGCCATGAAAAGTCATTGAGTCAGGTTTTTTTGTTTATTTGTTTATATCAAATCAGACTACACTTACATCGGCTATATTTAATAGTTATTTTAAAATTAAAGTAAAATATCTTCAAACCCATATCCCCGAAGAGGTAATCAGAGTCTCATAATGTGTAGGTGGAGTAGGACTTAAACATTTTTTAACATCTCATTTACACGCATATTCCGCAAATTAATAATTTTCTTTCTTTCTTACACAAATACGTTAAAACCTTTCCGAATTAGTATGACAATCAAAACATAAATTAAATTATATGTTCTCTAATACCACAATATTAGTAACAAAAATTAATAAAATGAATATTGATAAGCACATTAATCTAGACTTAGTTTAAAAGTTAGTTTAACGGCAGCAATCAGAGATGTTAGTTAACATTTAACCTATCACTAATTGACAATTCTGTATTGAAAATATCAAATATAAACAAATGCTAAGCTTTATTTTGAGTAAAAATATATACAAATGGCAATACAATGCGTATCACAATATTTCGTATAACATAAATGCTTAATATTAATAATTTAGCTGTTACGGTGAACTCATAATTTATTTCAAATCAGATACCAATTTACAACGTGTAAGCATTAACAAAAACTAAAATTTATTGACGTCGTAAAAAATTTATACATAATGTAAAACTTTAATAATCTAAAAATCTAATACATAATATGCTATATACTTTGTAAAAACAGAATAGCCTCTTCAGTACAGAGATCCAGGTATTGGACTTAATTTAAATAGGTCTCGAGTTTAGGCATTAAGAACGGAAATATGTTTTTAACTTACTTCGAATAATCGTGGATGCCCTGCTTATGTCTCTGTCTACTTCTCTGGCGCTTTTGGCGTAAAGATACTCTTTAGAAACAGAAAATATAAAACATGTGCAAATACGCATAATAAAACTAACCTATTTTCCAAGAAGAAACTTCGATATAACTGATACAAGCTCATGTTTATGTTACTATTAATATTTAGTGTATGAAATTCTCTCTTAAATAAGCGAGATCTATTTATTTTCGTAGTGAATAATAGAAGTAGTACAATAAAAAAAGTAAAAAGTAACATCAGATAAATCTTATTTGAAATTTCAAGAGCTGCAAGTTTTACAAGATCAATAGAAAAACAAATTGTTATGTTCGACATGAGATAGGCATTGTTAATACATTTTACATACAAAAAGTGACAGATGAGTATTGTGATTATGAAAATGAAAACTGAATCAGCTTTAAACTGTTATCAAAATAAACAAAAAAAAATACCAATGCCGGTTACTGTTCAAAAACTTTTTACGTGAATACCTAAGCCAAGGGAAGAAAGTAGGTCATAGTTTGCTTAAAGGGATTGACGAACTTCATTCATTACTGAAGAAAATTAACCTGAATTTTCTTTCAATATTAATCGACAATCAGCTGAAGTACACGAAGACAGACAGAAGACAGAAGAAGACAGAATAGTTGATCATATGGTTTAGCGATTATTAAAATTCTGAAACTATGAATACGATAGGATCATTACTATTAATAGTTTTCACAGTGTTTGTTCTTTACCCATACAACTGTGATAATAATTATTAGTTGATGAGTAAAAATTAAATTCACGGTAACTAATTAAATGGTAATTGATGTTGATTTAATTACTAAACTCTACCAAAAACAGATTCCTAAATCAAATCTTAAATTTAAATCATTAGGGAGAGTTTATTAAGAGTCAAGGTAACCTCAGTAAATTATGTTATTTCTAATGAAAAAGTTACAATTTAGCAAAAGCAAAAAAATACAACAATCTGTACAATATATCAAACAATGTGACCATTAGCTTTGGTTGTAGACATTTAGCCTAACATTTTTATTTATTGTTAATTGATATCGTTTGCGTGTGTCCACGTCTGTGTCCGTAACAACAACTGACCTTGGTTTTCTGCATGCCATCAATATAATACTCAAAAAAAGGTGACAATTTAATTTAATTGTTAGGGAATTTTTTTCAACAAACAATGCGCTCTTTTCATTTATCATTTATGAGCTAATCCAAGTAAATTTTGTCTAAATTATCCTTCGTTATTTATTTAAAATGGCTCCAGCTGCTGTGCGATGTTTGTTTTGAATAAATGTGGACACTGTTACATTCTGAAATTTCGTTTATATTGTTTTATTTGACTTTTAAATACAATTACATATGTTTATAAATCTAGCCTTAATTCAACATTGATACATACGAATGATATGTAATTTAAGGAACACATTTAATAAATCAATAAAAAACTTTACAACTTTATATTTATCTCAAGGTATTATCAAGAGTCTTCGAAATTATTGTGTTTAAGTTAAAATAGTAATAAGTGTGTAGGAAGCTACGCACGACTGCAAGAACCATGACACTTGGCAATCGATTCATTCTGTCTACTTTTGCGCGGATATTGACGTGAATTTATGTACGTTTGTATATAACTGTGCAAATAGCTCAAACAAATTATTGCAGTTCAAAGTAAAAAGATAACTTTTATTATAAATAATATTTTACAAAAAGTCAGAACAAGTTTATCATTTACCATCTTTCAAGAATAATTTTATTGGAATCGTTTCAGCGCTGGAACGTTAAACGAAACAACGAACAATAACAATTAGACCGTCAGACTACTGCATTCACATTTTTAATTATTTTGGTTTTTACTTGTAACATCTCTTAGTTTTAGGGTTCCGTATCCATTTAGCTTAAAACGAAACCCTTATTGGTTCGACATGGCCGCTTGTCCATACATTCGTATTCGAAATTGGTTTTATTTCCAAACTTCAATAACGAGCAGTCAAACTCTAGAATTGCTTCATATTAATATTTTTTCATCGAAATTGTCACAATATTTATAAGAAATGTACTTGACATTTTTTGAAAGCCTGGCAATGCATTTTATGTAAATCGTTATGTGGTAGATGTTCACAAGTAGCGACGACTATTTTGCATAAGGCAGTTGACTCGCTCGTTTGCTTATTCATGTTATAAAAAAAACTAATAAGACGATACATTAGATATGTACGTAGAGGTATTTTGAAAGCGGTTTCATACTATTTTTACAAAAGTAGGATGACCTCGTACTAAACACAAGGAGCCCGTACTATAAAAACTTATATTTACAAAGTATTTATGGGTAGATCTTTAAAAAATAAAAATGCAGTAGTTTTTAAAATTATTTTTCCTAAAGTTTTACTCAAAAGATTAAACTTCAAGATTGTAAGAAGGGTGTCTCTTACATTTAAAACAAGGTGTGAAATTAAAAATAAATACTCTCTCTGTCTCTGTGTTTCTTCGTGTGTGTATATATGTGTGTCTTTTGAAAGCGGGCGTGATTGAAGTAGTTTTTAGCTACATTACACATGGGTTTTAAAAAATATAGCGATATTTTACAGAACTTTATGGGCAAACCAACTCGAACTTCATCACCAACCAGTTCAATATATAATACATAATTTTATAAAATTATAAAACATAAGATTTTAATAATTGCAAATTAGTGGATAATTTCTTAAATTCATAAATCTTAGTGGCACCAGATATCCCGAACTATACAAAAACGTGCAAATCAATTATTTTTAACTGTTTTTACAACATATTTTTTAAAAAGTGAGAAAGTATCATTTTTCGTTACATTTTGTTATTTTTATCATTTTTTAAAGGCGAAATTTTGAAGGGTTTGTAATAATTTTGAAATGTCGCAGACTTACGTGATGGTAACCGTAATGTCCATGAATATGTTGATGAGTATTTACTTTTTTCTTGGCACTTAGAACTGTTTGGCATAAAAACAATTGTTTTGTTTTCCGTCAATTTAACCGAGTTCACGTAAAGAAGATAAACGCTTCTGCGCCATTTGAGTAAGAAAGGAACTCCCAGCTCCGAAATAACTAATGTTGTTACTGATACCTGTTCAAAATATTGAATTTATTCAAATTTTATACCTAAATGGTTAATATGAACGCTTAAATTTGTCCGCCAATATGTAAATATTATATGATTAAAATACTAAACAGATTCTAATTCGATCTAAGACTTTACGACATTACAATGTTGTTTTTAAAAGTGTAATTTATTACTTGTTGTTATTTCACAGGTATATATAATATATACATACATATTATACAGAAATTTCAAGAAAAGAAAATAGTTAAAGATCGAACATTGTAAATGGTACACTTTACAAACTCTATTTATAATAAGTATTAAAATGCATTAGCACTTTAATGAATGAAACCGCTTAGTAATAATCACTTTAATAATTATCGAAAATTTAAAGGTTTTTGGCAGGTACATATACAAAACTGAATTTAATTTCAACATTGTACTGTCCGAGTAAGCAAGTAGGTTAGTTTAATAAAAGTCAAAAAAGGGCTTAACTGATTACGCTAAATTTCATATAGGACCACCTGGAAAATATACTTATTTAAATCAAAATACTCTGAAGAAAATCACAAACAAACACAAGTCGTATTGAAACCTCCTCTTTTTTTATGATATTGGAAGGCAAACAAGCAGACGGATTTCCTGATGGTAAGAAATTCCCGTCGCCTAGAGACACCAAAGGTGATAATGGTGCGTTGCCAACCTGAGGCCGGAATGTAAGGCCTTGAGCAAAAGTAAGTTTACCGGCTACCTTAGCCTAAGAACCGGAACAAGTCATTACGTTATGACGGCTCGTCGAAAATTTAAGCATATTCTAAAATAAAAAAAAGCAAATGTCAAATTGAAAATTCTTTTGCTGTCAGATTAAAAATGCGTTCTCTGTGCGTGTAACTAATCTTCGAATTAAGAATCTCGAGCAGCGGTGGTATGCCGGCGCGGGCGCAGACGATCCAACCGTTACGCGCGTGCGCACCCAGCCATGCCAACTCCATTCATACTTGTGCATCATACTATAAAACAAAAACAATACAATCAAAATCAGTAGAGTGAAAACTACAACTCGTTTACGTTAAAACAAAGCCGTTTGAATACATTAGTAAGATTAAATCAATCAGTACATAAATATACCTAACCCTACTTAAATTTTAAAAAAAATCTATTAAACTGAAATTAAAAAAACTCGCTTAATTTCAAAATTATAAAAATTACTACGAAAATAACATAATATGTTTATCAAATATAGAATCATAATATGGGTAGACCGTACTTACTTAAAAAGTAATAAAAAATCACAAGGAACCTACTAGCTGTTCCGGCAATCCTATAACTAGCGGCTGCACACCTTAAGACCATTTCTCATACCTACCTACCTACAAAATATGATAAAAAAAACTCATAAAAATCTATTACCTAAGACATTTAAGAGAAATGGCGACAACAAGTTAAACACTGACAGATATGTTTTATTTACCAATTAAGTATCTTATCCTTTGTTCGTATTTATACACACACTAGCCAACCCGGCGAACTTCGTTCACTTGGCACTCGATACATTCTACCTATTATTGTGCATGGGACTTGGCGTGAAGGTATTTCGAATTCAGAAGAAATTTCAAATATTTGTCTAGTTGTCCGGATTTAAATGTAATAATAATTAGTCACTTTGTACTGAGTGATGTTATATCTGTGATTTTTAAATTACAACAGTTATGACTTAAAAAATACGACACAATAGTATTTAAAGCACAATAACTTTACATTCTACAAAACAAAAAAGGATTATTGATATCAAAGTACGCGTTAATGACTTATGACCCTATTAACATTATGACTTTGCCCCTCTCCCACGGGAACCTATTTAGCAAGTGGTATAAAAATATCCTATATCCTTCTCAAAATACCGAACAGCCAATTTCAGAACAAACGATTCAGTAGATTCAGGGAGACAGATAGACAAAAATTCTAAAAATGTTTTCGTATGTGTATATCAGGTAAATAAAATGTGTGTGTAAGAGACTACCGTAGCACCACATGTAGATATTATAGGTGCGTCGCTGTGCTGTGTTCAGGATGTTCGGAATAATGTGCAAGTATACCAGCTACCCTCCCTTGGAAAGAAACATGGCAACATTATGGCTGCAAGAATAGACTAGGCCGTGGATCCCAGTCCTTGTAATTGTTGGTAATAACCTATTTGACCTATGATCTCATCTTACGAGACAGATAGTCCATTCTACTCTAGGGACTCGGACCAATACGGGGGACACATGATAAATAATTTATAATATCTGCACTTCCTATAACTGCTAGCTGAAAAGTCAATCAACATTTTTCACAATTTAGTATAGACTAAATGACTGATTTAAAGATAGTTGTTATCTCTGAGTGTGACGTTAATCAATGCTTTTGAAAATACATTGATTAAGTATTACCTATCCAAGTAGGTAAACAAACAAACGATAAGTATTTAGACAGAGTTTCGTATCCCTAACATAAACATAACTTCCGCATTCTAACTTTCGACAACAGAGGGAAGAGGGCGGTTTTCTGGCATTTTATGTCAAATCACATAAATCTAATGTTTGACGGATCAATAAATATCTAATAATAAAACAGTATAAGAGTGAGTTCTGTACATTGAGTTCGGTTTAAATGTTCTGAAATGTTCGATTCAAATGTTCGGTTCAAATACTCTGAAACGTTCGATTCAAATGTTCGGTTCAAATACTCTGAAATGTTCGTTTTAAATGTTCTGAAACGTTCGATTTAAATGTTCGTAAATGTCCTGAAATGTTCGTTTTAAATGTTCTGAAACGTTCGATTTAAATGTTAGTAAATGTCCTGAAAGGCTCGGTTTAAATGTTCTAAACCAAACTCATGTTAAACAGCTGGTATGAAAAGATAAATCTTAGATAAAAATTGATTGGCGTTTCGGAAATGGGGGGTTAGTATTTAGTCATTGTAAGCTTGTCAAGTGTTACATTATTTTACACTTGTAACTTATATGACACTTGATGGATGTGGATAAAATTTATAGTCCACTGGAGGTGATCCTTCGAGACGTTAGCTACCTTCCGAAAAAAAAAATCAAATGACGTCTTGGCAAAGAAATTTAAGTCAGTTTTTGACAGTTGTACAATATCTATTTATATACATAAATAATCCATCCCTATTTCTCTTGTTCATCGCATGACGCCTGAACAGATGGACCAGTTTCGCTAATTTTTTTGTTGTGTTTATTATCAGGAGGAGAAAAAATTAGAAAAATTGCAACGAAAATGGGAATTATAATAATCTGTTTTTTTTATAACAAATGTTAGCAGCTGTTAGCTGTTGTAGAAGAGTCGCTAGTATACATACAAAAATAAGCCTAGTTTCCCTTGTACATCGCATCTCGCGTGAACGGATGGACCAATTTTGCTTATTCTTTTTTTTTTTGGTGTTAGTTATTGCCAGGAGAAGGTTCTTACGAAGAGGCGACAAGGAAGGCAGGCGAACCAATACTTTTTTATACAAACTGTTAGTAGCAGTTAATATAGAGCGATACGAAATTCGATTAAATATATGTGACAGGCGTGCCACGGTATCATGTAATGGGTTTTAGTGACTTTGTCAAGTCGTGGGTGCCTTAGTTGTGCCTCTGCCTACTCCTCCATGGAAACGGGCGTAAAGATACTTTACAAGTAACGCATAAAACCCTTGCCTTTTACTTAACAAAAACGCTTTAAATCCGAGCGAAGAGAGATGCACTTTCGTAAAACATTTTATCTTGATGCAAGCATGAAATTGAGTTAAACGGGACTGTTTATTCTTTGAGCTAAAAGTTACGGGATTATCAAGGTTCAAAAGACACTGTTTTACCTAATAAACCGAGAAAGGTTTTATAAAGTGAAGCTAGCTTTTGTCGTACATTTTGTGGGGTTGGGTATTTTTTTTAAAACGACAAAAAAAGGAGGCTCTCAATTCAACTCTATGTTTTTTTTTATGTTACGCTATAGGCTCAGCTCAGCTGTAGCTCAGCCATTAACAAACTGATTTTGATAGTTTTTTGAAGTGAAAACTTCTTTAGCGGCGTTAAAACATTTAATTATTTGGCCAGTTTCAACAACCCACTACTTTCTGTTGATTTTAATTAAATATGCCAACGTAAACGAGATTTTAGAACAACTAGACATTATGTGAAATGTACGAAAATACCAGAGTCTAGGAAATTACAATTCGAATGGTTTTGAAGTGAAAAAAAAAACTTCTTTAGCGGCGTTGCGCACTTTTTTAGGAATGGGTAAAAACTTCTAAACTTGCGTCAGGATAAGTGGCCTGATTGAAAATTCGTAAGACGGGTGGCGAGTAAACAGCTGGCGCGGCGTGGGAGAGGAAGTATCCCCCTCTATTCTACGGCGCTGAGAAGACATTATCATGGTTGAGTCGTTATGATATCGTGGGCGTATCGTGATGATGACGAAGTTCTGGGTGTATTATGATGATGTCGTGACTATATCGTGAAGGTGAACGTATTGCAACGGTGACGGTGTTATGGTGGGGTGGGGGTAAGACCATATTATGACCGTATGGTGGCGGTAGAGTGCTTTACAACATCTTGCCCGGGTAGAGATCTACCGCCTTATCTATTCCTGCCACTATAATTACTTTGTCATGTCCCGAGTCTGGAGGGTAGGGTTCCCTATAGACTTGCACAAAAGGCCTTCCATTCCAGTCCATCCCAAACCTTTACTTTTTGGTTAAAAGTCATTCTATCACTTTTAAAACTAATATTATAAATGCAAAAATCTGTCAGATATACCTTAACCGTTAAGTCACTTGTCCGATTTTGATGAAATTATATATATACATAAATATATATATATATATTTAAAGACACGAGATCTAATATCCCTGCACCCTCATCCTTGCTTTAAATAAAATCTACTCTCAAAGGACTATACTGATTGATAAAGTTTGTATGATAGTTGTAACTAGTCTACGTTTATGTAGTCAAAGTTATACAGCTAGTGGTTTATATTTCCCTCAACTCAATTCCTAGCAATAAATGTTTCTGGACACAGCATGAATTAATATAGCCACAAAGTAAGCAAATTATATGTTTGTGTTATAGATGTTGGTCAACAGTACTTATACATAGAAATACTTATATATACCAGATTAACATATCAATAAACATCAGACCTAGATACAGCAAGATTTTTTTATCACCATCCAAATTTTTTCTGGGCATAAAGTATCTATAAATAAGTCCATTTATGAAAAAAAATAGGTATCTAGCAGGTAGCTATCTAGCATGTCAGAGCACTCAGCGCGTAGGTACGGAGCGCGCGCTGCCCATAAACTAGACGACTTTGCGATGTCATATCTTAATATTTTAGTATTGAGGGATACTAAAAGAAAAAACACGTATTTAATTATTTTCACTTAAGATCAACATATTAAAATTTGGATGGTGATTAAAAAGTCAGGGTGTAAACAGATATCTAGATGTTCACACTAATGCCTTACCGCGCCTGAAATCGACTCTTTTTTTTTTTTGAATGACTAATTTGTTGCTAATCTCGCGATTTTATGCAACTTCACCGAGCTTTGACAAATCGACTCTAAGCCCCTTACGGCCTATGTTACTAACCTATCTACGGATAGAGTTAGGCCTTCTAAAGTTTTGTTTAGACATTTTTTTCATTATTGAAAAATAATAGCAGTTGCCTAATAAATGATTTAAAACGACCCTATCTTTAATATCTTAGTTTATTAATATTGGCCGTTAGTTAAGTATAGTGTCTGTTTTAATTTTCTCAGATTACTTTAAACAGTCACAAAAAGGTTTAATTATTTAAGAGATCACATTTTATTTAAGTTTTAAAAGTAAGTTCTCGGAAAAGGAGGAATAAGTGCAGCTAAGGCACACACGATTATCCTAACTATTTGTTTTTACAAGCTACCTATACCTACATATTTGTATTTATTTATATATATATATATAAATACAATATACGCTCTTAAATACATTAAAATCGTACAAGAAGTGGGGGATGCAATAAGTATCGAATAATACCAAGATAACGTCTGCGATTTATATATATATATATATATACCTTGATATCCTGATAGTAAGAGACAACAGTAGCCTATAGAGAACATTGGTGGTATTTTGAAATTTAGTCACGTTTTATATTGCATCGTAAATATAGCGTTGTTGGTCGAAGGGTTAGCGTGCAATACGGAACATTCACAAGGTTCGACTGTCGACAAGAACAGGTATTTTGAGAAACATTAATTGTATTCAGGTTTGGGTGTTCTAGAAATTTATGAAAAAAGTATCTTCGCGGCCATATCCCCGAAGAGGTAGGTAGTGACCACAACCAAGGCACTAAGTTCCACAATCTGATAGGTTGCAAGCCTAACGGCAACCAGGCATATTTACAATTTCGGACAATGTTATTTTTAATAGAAAATTTTAAAACCACATTTAACCTAGAAATTTATTTGAGTAAATACTGGAATTAATTTACATTTTTAAGTCCGATTCTTGAAATTATGGAATAAGTTTGTGCTGGTCCAGAACTCAGAGTTGATATTTTTATTATAAGTCTTTGAAAAAGTAGGTACCGTATTACTACATAAATTATGCGCTTCGACTTTACACTTTTTACTCTTTTTACAATTTATACTCTTATTTTAAATTGGCTGACCTAATCTAAATTTAAGCGAAATGATTAATTATGTAATAACAACTATATACCTAGTCTTGCCATAAATATTGTAATAAAGACAAAAAATATTTT
>NJDD01000718.1:808578-827093 GCA_002245505.1 Calephelis nemesis | reverse complement strand
TAACAACTATATATAGATATCTTTAATATACATTATGATTTCCGAAGCTTGACGAATATAGCCGAAGCGCATAACTGAAATAGTACTTCTATACACGTTTCTCCTTATGGTAAGAAATAGCTGCGACCTATAGACACCATAGATGCTACAAGTATACCGGCTACCCTACCCTCCACACCAGAACACAATAGTCTTTAGGGCAACAGTAATAGGTAAGGTGGTGGATCCCTACCCGGGTAAGTTGCTACACAGAACTCTAATACCAGTAAAAATCATTCGTCATCATCGGATATCCATTTCCTGCAAGGCAGCAGCCAGGGCAATCTGGCCAAAGGACGGCTACGTACCTATCTATCTATGGTATCTATATGCCTCAGTCATCTTTTGCCATCAAGAAACCTGTGTGGTTATTAAAAGCCCTGGTGGACATAAAACTGCTGATCTAACATTTCATAACCAGAGCCTTTACCATGAGTTGCTATAGATTACATTCGCTTTAAGTATCGAAATAAAGCGCTTTTAGTTATATGTACTTAGGGTTACCATACGTATCAGGATTTGTCCTGAGATCTCAGGATTTTGAGGTGTTTCTCAGGCATCCGGCCGGATTTCGAAAATTTGGACAAATCTCAGGACTCTTGGGTTATTAAATAAAAAAGTTATATTACAGGGTATTAGTATTTTTTTTCTAACATCTAACATGATTATTAATCGTCTCTGTGGTCTAGCGGTTCAGTTGTCGGAGTTGCTTGTGGTCCCGGGTTCGATTCCCGGGTCAACAAAAATAAAATTGGGTTTTCAATTTTCTATTAAAAAAAACTTTGCTCGGGATTGGATATGTGCCCGGTGGCGATAGGCTTGCCACCTATCACATTGTAGGACTTAGTGTATTCGGCTAGTCGTGGGTGCCCTGGTTGTGCCTCTGCCTACTCTTCGGGGATATGGGCGTGAAGATACTTTTTGACATTATTATTTTTAACGGTCGGTACAAAATCTCAGGATTTTTTCTTGGATTTGGACCAATTTTTCAAGATTTTTGAAATTCTTAGTTAGAAGTATAGTCGTTGAAAGTTTTCGAACACATAATTGATGGAGACGCTAGCGGTTATAGCCTCATGGTAGGGGATATGGTGTTTACAACCCGTTTAGTGACGGGTCGGCGCGTGCACATAGAGCCTTGAAATTATACATACCATCCGTTGCATTTGTCATTCATTGGTGGGAACTATTAACATGCATGCTCTTTAGAACGGAACATGACAGGAAGTACCGATAAACAACAGGAATGGGGTCGAAAATGACGTCACAGATTTGAATCCTTAATAATGTGGTAGTCATTGTGTGGACAGATGGTTATGGATGCTTTGAATGTCGCCTCTGTGGTCTAACGGTTCAGTTGTTGGACTTGACTGCTTGAGGTCCCGGGTTCGAATCCCGGGTCGGTCAACAAAAATAAAATTTGATTTTTCCAATTTTCTAATGAAAAAAGAGTCGTTAGGCGTTGGAAGTGTGCCCGGTTGGCGATAGGCTTGCCACCTATCACATTGTGGGACTTAGTGTCTTCGGTTAGTCGTGGGTGCCCTGGTCGTGCGTCTGCCTACCTCTCGGGAGATATGGGCGTAAAGATACTTGAATTATCGCCCAGTAATCCATTCATACCGAATATTGTTAAATGTAAAATTATTGCTATGCTTTTACGGCTAAACCAGTTGACTAGATTTGGGTGAAATTATCATGTACCTATAGCAAAGACCCAAGTCCAAACATCTTTTTAAAAAAAACCTTATAGGACTCTAATGAAGGACGAAATTTTGCATGACAATAATAATTATTCTCCGCTGACGAACTTGTGGGTTGTAATATTATAAATGTAAATTATTATATTATAATAAATAAATATTATATCATATTGTCACGGCTAAGCTGCTGGACCGACTTTGATGAAATTTGATATGCGTACAGAGACCCGTGCTCATACTTAAATATAAGCACAAAAATAAACCCGAAAAAAAGCCAGTTAAAAAAAACGGAATTCTTTTTTTTTTCTAAAGTTGAAAGGCAAAAAAGCAGACGGATTTCCTGAAGGTAAGAAATTCACGTCTCCTAGAGACACCAAAGGTGGTAATGATGCGCTGCCAACCTGAGGCTGGGATGTTAGGCCTGGAGCAAAAGTAAGTTTACCGGTTGCCTTACCTTCCGAACCGGAACACGTCATGAAGTTATGGCAGCAGGAATAGGTAAGGCGGTGGTAATAATCCGGGTGAGTCGCTGCGAAACTCTACCACCTAGTCAGATGTCACGGTGTTAGTGATGGTAAGCTCATGCTCGTCTTTTACGAGCTGCCTCTCAGGAAGGCAAAGGAGGCTGGACGAAATACGAGGTCAAAAATTGACTCTCAAAAGACCAAAATGCGGGATAAAATTTTAATGGAAATGTTGTTGAACCTAATTAATCTGCTGTTTGAAGCTAATAATACACTGACAAATTTACCGGTGAATAGCCAATTAGAAGTTCTATAAGCGGTCGGTAGACTTGCACATGTGGTTAAGGTAGTGACGATCCAGTAATATCTGCAGTCAACCGCCTCTTTCTATCAGCAAAGCCACCTGCTTGTTAACTATCTTCTACAATAAAATCGAATCAAAACCTCTCCAGCATTGCAATGTTAACCAGTTTTGGCCTACCAGACGACGTTGAAACAAAAACAATTTAAAATGTAACCTTTAATTTATCAAGAAAACAACTTTTATTGAAAAGTTCGTTATTTTGGCAAAAACGCGACCTTCGCAAAACCGGTCCGCGGGAAGTTTGTGTAACTATTACGTGTCCGTCTAAAGGTCCTTTCACAATACATTTTTTTAACATTCTGCAATCACATCAAAATTATTTATTTCAGTACTAATTTACAATAAAATATGGGTAGTTGATGGAGTCACCTTTTAAGTAAGTACCTTGTAGGTAACCTTGTAAGAGGTAGGCCTACTTGTGTTAGGCCAGGCGACACCGCTCTTCCATTGTATAAATGTATTTTAAGCTTACGCTAAAAATTAACTGCAATTCTAACCTACTTTATCAGCAATCCACACACACAGACACACACATACACTCATACATATCTTCACGCCAAATTTCGTCCGTGGCAATCAGAGAGTGTTGAGTTATAGCTGTGACGATTCTTGAAGATCTATAGACCACAAAGCTGATTTTGGAAAGTTTGGAAATTTTGTACCCCAAAAGACAATATTTCTTTTAAGCAGCGGGAGATAATAATTTTAACATTTTAAAAACAGAGATATGCTTTGGTTTTAGATTTCCAAAATTATAACATTAAGGACATTATCACATTAAATTGAAATTCAATAGAGTTTGAAGTATTTCCGGCATATAAATTGGTACCGAATGAATGATACTCTTATAATCATACTCTTAGCCGCATAGCTGAAAAAAGAAATAAATTGATATCAACGATATTGTAACCGTTATTATCGCTCATATTATTATTATATTTTTTCTTCTTTGACTTGGCAACATTTTTTAATTTGTTAGTGTCATTTGATTTATGACATTTTGATTATGGAAAAAGTATTTATGTATATAAAAACGTATAAAGTATTACACAACTTGATTTCAGTTTAGTAGATAATAAATAATAATTAAAAAAAACTACATTTTTATGAATTAAAACGTTTCGATTTTTTAGCTGGTCAGTGTAAAATTACCTTAAAACGTGTGTCAGGCCGCCAATGGACTACCAAATTCGGACATGACGATATCTATAAGGGTTCCAATGTGGTAAAGTGAAACCTGTATTCGTCTTAAGGTTATATTTTTAGAATAAAAAACACTTGTTCTTATCCTTTTGGGTAGCGCTCTGTATTATTTTCTTTTACCCTATCCTACCCTACCCTACCCAAGTAATTAAGAGCAGTAAAATTTTTGTGTAGCGTTGTGTATTATTTTCTTTTAGCGGAATAATTATCAAACACTAGCCGATCCTACTAATTAAGCGCAGTAAAATTGCAAAAGCCATTTCCAGGTATTTCTTTGGTTAAGGACCACGTAGGTTTGAGTTATACTTTATAGTGGTTACATTTTTGACTATATTGATAAATACATTCAACTAGCTGAGCCGGCAGACATTTTTCTGCTGTATTTTTACTGTGATTTTAGTAAAAAAATGTGAGATGGACACCCTTATCACTTAGGTGTATGAAAAATAGATTTTGGCCGATCCTCAGATCTACGCAATATGCTCCAACAATTTCATTAGAATCGGTCAAGCCGTTTTGGAGGAGTACGGTAACGAACATTGTGACACGAGAATTTTATATATAAGATTATTACTCAAAACTCAGTACCTAGTCAGACAAAGATAATATTATTATTGGAATATTAATATTGGTATTGGACCTCGGAATTGTGACCTATTTTTTTAATAAAGAGCCATCAAAATCAGTTTGTTATTGGCCAAGTAAAAGCGTAAAAAAATAAAAAAACATAGTTGACTTGAGAACCTCCCCCCTATGAAGTCGGTTAAAAGCATCCTGATTTGTCGCTTTTTCCGACTTTATTTAAAAATCATATTGTTTTTAATTGAACTTCATCTTTAACATGTAACAGAAAATATAACCTATATTAAGCCTGAACAGTGGTACTTTCTATATTTGATATTTTCCATCGTCGGCGCTTGGTAAAACTTCCAAATATTCATATTTTTAAATGAAGAAACACTTGTACTGTTTTACGTATCACTTATACTTTATTATTTAATAAATAGCCTACCGATTTCGCTTTTTACAGCATCATCAGGGCTAGAACTTAAATTACTGTAATTTAAAAATTAAATTAAAAATTAATTTAAAAATTACAGAAATTTAAGTTCTAGCCCTGATGATGCTGTAAAAAGCGAAACCGGTAGGCTATTTATAAAATAATAAAGTATAAGTGATACGTAAAACAGTACAAAAATTAAATTAAAAATTAATTTAAAAATTACAGAAATTTAAGTTCTAGCCCTGATGATGCTGTAAAAAGCGAAACCGGTAGGCTATTTATAAAATAATAAAGTATAAGTGATACGTAAAACAGTACAAGTGTTTCTTCATTTAAAAATATGAGTGGTACTTTCTGTTAGAAAAATAAATGTATGATTAAAAAAAAATATAAACTTTGCCTTTTTGTAATATTAGCCAAGAAAATATAAGGTTCCATCCTGTTTATCCTGTCATATCGTCTAGCGCTATGAAAAGTCCTTTACGATCTTTTAGTATGCCTATCACATATTTATAAAAGAACATAAAAATCAGCCAAACCGTTTCAGAGAAGTGTTATCGCAATCATGCATATGATTTTTTTATTATTTCTTTTATGTTAGTCCTTAGACCTTTTTTATTTTCAGCAAGATTCCAATTCAAAGGTTTATTAATCATGACTTAGGTAGATAAATAAATACGTAAGTGACTAAAAGTAAATAAGTATCTTCACGCCCATAGCCTCGAAGAGGTAGGCAGAGGCACAACCAGCACATCCACGACTAGCCAAAGACACTAAGTCCAAGAACGTGATAGGTGGCAAGCCTATCACTAACCGGGCACATATCCAATCCCGAGCCAATTTTTTTTAGAAAATTGGAAATACCGCATTTTTTTATTGCCCGGGATTCGAACCCGGGACCTTATGAAGTCAAGTCCAACACTTGGACCGCCGACCACTAGACCACATAGGTGATAAATACGTATAATACATAAATACGTACTTAATATAAATATATGTTCAAGTATGTAGGTATATGAATAACATCAGCGTAATCTTATGGCAGTTTGAAGTAGTTACATGCTCTTCTTTAAATTTTTAACAAGAATATAGCTTCAATATAAAAACAATTTGTTTTTCAGAACAATCAGCTATTGATATATCAACATAGTCATTTTGATACAGTAAGAATCAATGTATCGTAAAAATTAATTGCCAATTATGAGTAATGAACGTTTATATCATCATTGAAGCGAATTACATACAGACTTTAATTTTATTACTATTACAAGATTTTATTTAACTTGCAAAATGTATGTTTGTCTGGGTGTGATCTTGCAAGTTGATTTTGATTCATTGTCCGGTTACCGATCAAAGCCCGGTTCCTTTAATCAACGATCCGTAATCCGTTAGTACAACTATGGGTAGTTTGCATAAAACTATCAATACGTTGTTTATACGTAGTTACAAAATGTTAAGGGTTAGCAATCAATAACGAGTAACCGTAGTTAGATTTGTTTTTTTCGTACACAAAACCTTTCGTAAGCAAAACGACTCGTTTTTTTGAATATAGGAACCAGCATGAGCTGAAATTTTGCAATGGGCAACACTTATTTTATATTCATAATTAAGTAAAGCTACAAAAACCAACTCCAACTAGTACATTGGATAACACGTAGTATCTTCACGCCCATTTTTCATATCGTGTATGTGGAGGCTATGTAACAGAATCTAAAAAGTTCGTTGTTAAAGTTGGCAGTTCAATGCTCGTATTCATTGGAAAAGATAGCGCATGTCATTTCCTATAATTAATGAAGGAAACTCAACATAGAAATTTGACACAATACGATATCTTGGACGGATATAAGTTTTAATAAGTTAAGTAAGTAAGTACCTGCACGGCCATATCCCCGAAGAGGTAGGTAGAGGCACAACCAGGGCACCCACGACTAGGCGAAGACACTAAGTCCCACAATGTGATAGGTGGCAAGCCTATAGCCAACCGGGCACATATCCAATCCCGAACAACGTTTTTTATTAGAAAATTGGAAAAACCCAGTTTTCTTTTCGTTGTCCGAGCCACAAATCGAATCCCGGACCTCGTGCAGTCAAATCCAACAACTGGACCGCTAGACCACAGAGGCGATTAAATTTAATAAGTTTTAGTGTGAATTGTAGTGTTAGAACAAGGAATGATTGTAGATCTTTGTAGTACTTCAGGGAAGGTAGTTACGCTCGGATGTAGAAAGTAGAGGAGGCACGTACATGCAATAGTGTTTTTCATGTGAGAGGTCAGCGAACGTGAGACGTCTCTAATGATAAGAAATGATCGTGGCCTATATACACCATACAAGTCACTGGTGCGTCTCTGTCTTAAGGCCGAGATGGAAGACTTATTTTCCAAGTTTACTGGCTATATGGCCATCCGGACCGGGACATGACGGAACATAACGGCGGCAGGAATAGGTAAGGGGTGGATTCTTAGCCTGGTAAGTGGTTGCACAGCACTCTTCCACCAGTAGTCTTGTTGGCAATTACCTATATTTGAAAGGAGCTGCTGGGCAAAGTAGTGAATGTTCCATTTCACTAAGCGGAAACGTCAAGGTTGTTTAATGTCATGTTTTTTTGTTTAATATCTTGTCAAATGTCAATAGTTTAAACAGAGCTAGGTAAAAAACGTGTGTGTGCGATTAACACACGCTAGAAGTGAAACTTCAGTAAATCGACAAAAGAATAAGATGAATACATATTTGTGTCTCTTACCTGTCGTTTTTCCGTTTTACCCGTTTTGAAATCACAACAAGTCTAAAGAAATTCACTTCAAAGAAGTGAGGTTTCGAGTCAGGGTACTATAATTACTTTCTATGATTTTGTGCTTCCCCCTTTACTTTATTAAATCGAGTGTTTTATGTCAGAAAAAGAATAGGTGCAGTTAAATAAGTGCTACAGAATATTTGTGGCGTTGCGATCGGCAGTCGCAACAGTGAGATCAGAGAAAGTGGGATTAAAAGATAATTTTATTGTGAAAATGCAAAGGAGCATTCTGCTATACGCCAAATCCCGGGTCTTATAATTGCTGTTTTTCAGAGTTCTGTTATATGGTGATGTCTATGGTCTTTTGCTGAGACGACTGGCAGTGTTTACTGGCACCAACTCTCACAGTTGGTATCCTAACATCCTAATAATAGTATATTAGTTATCATTGATGAGGTTGCCAACATTGACAATAAATTACGCATTAGTAATTAGTATATAACACATAAATCAGCAGTCGGATCATGATAAAATAGGTTTAGGAATTGTTGCCCCTGTGGTCTAGCGGACCGGCGTCAGACTTGACTTCTTAAGGTCTCAGGATCGATACCCGGATCGTGCAACAAAAAAAAATGCGTATTTCCAATTTTCTAATAAAAGCAATGCTGTCTGGGATTGGATATGTGCCTGGTTGGCAATAGCTTTAACACCCATCACATTGACTAAGTATTTTCGGCTAGTTGTGGATGCCCTTGATGTGCCCCTACCTACTTCTTCGGGATATGGGCTTGAAGATACTCTTTTTAGGAACACCTAGGAATCATGACCTATTTTTCTAAAAAGAACTATCAAAATTGGCTATTGATCGAGTAATTATGCAACATCCAAAAAAAGCATATAGCCGAATCGAGAGCCTCATATCGGTTGAAAAATTAACCGCCTTCAAATTTGGGATCAGAACAATTGACCTGAATCGATCACTCGGATTGAGAGATTGCAAATTACAAAAAAAGGTTACTCTTGAATCTCGATTCATGCAATATTGGAAATTGGGATCGAGTATGTCATTTCAGGTACTCTTGAACTCAATACTGGCTAATTGTTAGCATTTAGTTAACGTTGAAATCATTTGTAACTAAATGTTAATAATCTGTTGATGTTTACAGATAACCATGGCTTATAGATAATATGAGTGCATTGCTGTCCTGAGGTAGAGATGTAGGCCAATTACGCAAGTCTACCGGCTACCAGAAACATACCAGATTCGTCATATAATAGGTAAGGAAGGTGGATCTCAACCCGAACAAGTTGATGAGTGACACTTTATCACCAATGCTCTTATTGCCTGGTGGTAATGACTAATATTTTAAGCTGTACTCGCCTCGTACGAGCTGTTTGGCAGAGAAGCTGGTAATCTACTCTAGGTACTCGGCGGATTCAGGTGAGAAAAATACTCAATCAAAAACATTTTGAGACATTCTAACGAATTTCGATCTTTTATTTGCGATTAAATAATTTGCATCTTCACGCCCATTTCCACGCAGAGGGAGGCAGAGCCAAAACCGTGGCACACACGACTAGCCGAAAACACTAAGTCCCACAACGTGATAAGTAGCTAGCCTATCGACAACCAGGCATATGTCCAATCCCGGGCAATTCTATTTTTTATTAAAATAATGAAAATACATGTTTTTTAGTTTTCTAGTCGTCTGATGCGGAAATTGAACGCGGGACCTTAAGAAGTCAAGTCCGACACTGGACCGCTAGAGGCGGTATTTTTAACCTAAACGCGCAGAGTTAATGACATAATAATGTTTCTGAAACAAGCGAGTATTTCAATAAACTCCTGTTTTAGCAAATATCCTACGATACATAAAATTATATGTCGCCAATCTAATTCTACTAAAAATCAGTTATTATACTCTAATTTTAAGCACTACAGTGGCAAATACTAACTATACAACATAATAACTAAATACACACCTTCGGATATTTTGAATAGATTTGATATTGTGACATGGCTTAGTCGTATTGTAAAATTCATTGTTGAAGAACGCCGGAGCTCGTTTCGCGTGCGCTGAATATATTAACAAAGATATGTGAAAAATGTGAATGACAGTATAGTTTTTATAAAATGGTCGAACCAAAGATATCCATAATATAAACCTTACTAATATCACATAAGAGGCCACGCTCTAATCCGGTGGATATATGTATATACTTTTAGTATAAAGACGCTTCATAAGTATGGTCCAATGTTTGGTCTAAAGATATGTGAAAATGTGAATGACAGTATCGTTTTTATAAAATGGCCGAACCAAAGTTATCCATAATATAAACCTTACTAATATTATAAATACAAGACGCCACGCTCCGATTCGGTGGATATATTATGGTACTTAGGTATATACTTTTAGTATATCAATGTTTGGTCTTCGTGAAATAAATATTTTTTGTTTTTTTCTACGAAAGTTTGACGCTTTATCGATTTTGACGAAATTTGATGTACATATAGTTAAAGACCCGAGAATTGTTATTCTACGATGAAGACTCGAGTCTTCTTCAGCGGTAGTATATATACGAGTCACAAGTATCCAATATGAAATAAACATTTTTTATTATATTTTAGGTATACTAAGAAAGTTTGTCTGTCACGATTTAACAATTTTGATGAAATTTGATGTGCATATAGCTAAAGACACGAGATGAAATATAGGCAATTTTTGAAGTCACACTTCTTTTGGCGCGTTAGGAAAAAATGATGAGGGTAAATTTTTACGATGCGCGCGCACACCGTAACGAAAAACCGACATGATGAAGTTAGCAACATGATGAAGTTAACATTTTAGTTTTTAAAAAAAGGTACCAACAAAATAAAAGTAAAGACATATACGTATGTTTGCGTGAGAACTGACAACTGTATTCACAATATTTCTTTATTTCTATGGTTAATGTCATTTTGTCTACAAATGTAAAAAAAGGCAAAAGATAAATTTTTTACAAAGATTTTTATCTTATTACGCCGAAGAAGAATAACTTCTAACGCGTGTAAATAAGTAAACACACAATTTTTTTTAAAGTTAGCACCCAAAAGATTATTATGGTGGATAAAGATTGTATGATAATCGTTATCATTATACGCTTAAGTTTTGAGTAAACAACTAGTTAATTTGTAATAACTAAATGTTGACCGCGGATACAGCCGCTTGTTAAAGTTCTCTAGTTCCCCTATTGCGCATTCATGGTAAAACTACTGAACTGATTTTAATGAAATTTGATAAGACTTTAGTAAAAGACACTAGACACAGACTGTAATTAAAATATAAGCTACTTTAAAAAAAAGTTAACTTCTAAAGAACTATAATGAGGGACGAAAGTTTGAATGAAAATTGTTACTATTGTACGCTGAACAAGTAGCTAGCAAATACCTAGTTAGTATATAAATTACTAGATGTAATGAGCGCGGATACGGCCGCTCATCAACGTATTTGTTTGATGTTTAGCCCATCTGCTGCAGAAAACTGTTTGGATATTGGGTTGAAGAGTACCCTAAGGGCTAAGACCTAAGTCACTCTCCAGATTCCTAACAATCTCAAGATATAAAAATTATACTATAAACAACAATTAAAGTTTTTACTTATCATATCATAATAGTAAGAATTATTTGTAAATTTACTAAGCAAATAATATTCCTGGAGAAGTTACACAAATTGCATCTAACCTCAAAGTAATCAAGTTACATGCTTAACGATACTAATACATTGAAATACTTAAATACATATCTGAATAAACACCCAGACCCGGAAATGCAGACATCTAAATGTTCATCACACAAATGCCTGCCCCCATTGTGAATCGAACCCGAAACTTGCAGTTGCTCGGTGTAGTTAAGTTTGTTCGCTAGCCAGTTGGTCAACGAGGCGGTCGGTACTAAGGTGTTTTAAGTAAAATTTCAAACTTTTAAAGTAATCTAAATCCCCGACTCATTATTTATGATGATGATTTTCATAATACACAGACATAGTTTTACCGATTTTATGCAATAGATAGGGAGGGCATCATAGGTTAACCTTTTTCAACGAGTACCTATCACATTTTTTCTCTAGTATTTGACACGAACATTCTAGGCATCGTCATAATCAATCATCTTAGGGTCCACGGTAAAGCTATGGTATTCTAACCCAAGCTCATCGAATAAAGTTCAGCAACATCGAAAAAACACCCAATACACTAATTTCATCATGAATGCTTAACAGGTGCAATTTAACTAAATAAATTTTACAAAACGCTACCAATATCAGCTAATTTTAATAATTGTATACCTAAAGTTAATACTTATGAACAAACTGTGTCTATATTTTCACTGTGATATCGCCAAAACTCATTACCATATTAGTAAGAAAAACCCTACTTCACTTTTGTTGTTTTCTAACGATACATATCCTGTTATAAATAATAATGTTAACATAATATTATAATATTATAATAATGTTAATATTATACAAGCACGGTTTCACTTATTGCTTTTCATATTTTAATTATGCAAAATTAGGTTACTGTTCTTACATTATACTCATATTATTTAATAAAATAATTATTTATTTTTAAATCAAGTGAAGTATCTTAATGTCCTTATCCTCGAAGGGGTAATATTGGTGGCGTTTTGCACCTTAGACCTTATGAAGTCAAGTCCAACGCTTAAACCTCAAGACCACAGAGGCAACTATTTTGAAATCGATTTCGCAAACGACTATTTTTTACAAAATAACGTCGGTGCTCGTGAATAATATAGATGCTATAAAAGCAAAACCTACAACTTTAAAAAAATATGATAAGCAAAACAGAGCAAGTGCATTTTAATTTTTAATAATAATAACATAAATGTAGGCAATTGTAACAAGTTTAATCAAACCAAAAAGTGTCAAAAACACCTCCCTTGCAAGTACTCGATAAGGTGGGCTAACCGATAGCACTATCTCGTACTAAAATTATTTGTAATGGCAATCAAACTAGCGTGATATGTTGACTTACAATCACCACTCCCGCAAACTGACCCCGTCATGGTATAATGGCTGTATGTTTAGGCTTCGATATATAACCACATGGATAAGAAACGATAAGGGCCATGCAAATGTGTCAGGTCTATAAATAAGTACTTTTATTGTAGCCTTTAATAGCCAAGACTGTGGCTGTTCCAATTTTGAAAACTTTGAAACTCCTTTTTGTAGACTCTGTGGTAGCGGTCCAGCTTCGGACTTGACTTCTTGAGGTGCCAGGTTCGATACCCGGGTCGAGCAAGAAAAAAAAGTAAAAAATGTATACTTTCGACTTTCTAATAAAAATAAAAAAATTCTAAAATTCTTTCTAAATTGTCGCCTCTGTGGTCTAGCGGTCGGGGTATTGGCCTTGACTGCATGAGGTCTCGGATTCGAATCCCGGGTCGGCCAACAAAAAGGAAATTGGATTTTTCCAATTTTCTAATAAAAAAAATGTTGGTCGGGATTGGAAATGTGCCCGGTTGGCGATAGGCTTGCCGCCTATCACATTGTGGGACTAAGTGTCTTCGGCTAGTCGTGGTTGCCCTGGTTGTGCCTCTGCCTACCTCTTCGGGGACATGGCTCATGGGCGTGAAGATACTTTAATGAAAAAAACGTTGCCCGGGATTGGATATGTGCCCGGTTGGCGATAGGCTTGCCACCTATCACATTGTGGGGCTTATTGTCTTCGGCCAGTCGTCAGTGCCCGGTTGTGCCTCTGCCTACAACTTCAGGGATGTGGGGGTGAATATACTTTACTATTTTGAAACTCTAAGATGTGACAACCCCATCGCTGTTATAAATTTTGTTATTGAGGTTACAAAGTTTGGATATCTTTAAACGTTTACCAGGATGTAACGACAGCATTGCCTATTAGTAGTAACGTTGGTTACTATTTCTTAATTCTATGATTGAGGTGTGATATTTGCTACGATGTTGGTATGATGTTGGTAAACTTTTTAATCCCAAACGAAAGAAAGAGGGGTGCTATAAGTTTGAGGTGTCTGTCTGTTTTTAGTCTGTGGCTTCATAAATCCTAAACTTATGTACTGTACTACTCATGATTCCAATGTGGATTTTTGATTGAAATTTGAAAGATGATTCTTAGCTAAATTACTGACAGATTTTGTCGTGACTTATTGTTTTTATTTAACTTAATATTCATAATGCAATAAAATCGTCAACAAGCGCTCTCTTCTGACGGTAAAAGACAAGTGTCGCTAATTGATGCCATAGATGTTAATGGCGCGTTGTCGTTATCTTATCGTCGGTACCTTTTACCACATATACAGGTTTACCCTTAAAGGACTAGCCAAATTTTGAGAGACAGCTTGGAAACGACAACATTTTCGATCTTAGAAATAACAAAAATGAAAAAAGGCTAATTATAATTTCTATCTAACGAAAAATACAGGATGATTATAACTTAAATAAAGCATTCCACTGATTCTCGGCGACCGCAATCGCATGCGCAAGCGTGACAACAAGTTAAGTATTTTTGCGGATAATTTAAATGGATGTTTAAAGAATATTTAAATTTGGCAATAATATTTAAAACGTATTATCATTCGAGCTATATCTCCCTTATCATGAAAATTGGCCGGTCCTTTCAAAGTTGCCCTGTATAAGCTATTACGCATTAACAAATAATAATAATTGTGACATAAATAAAAATATTCATTATCCCCGACAGAGCTATAATGTATCTAAGAACCACCTAGATCATTTTAGCTTTTAAAAAGTCCACATCAAAATCGGTCCACCCATTCAAAACTGATGATGCCACAGACAGACGCACACACCCACACAAAGACACTTCAAACTTATCACACCTAAAGAAACCTTCTTTTTTCATTTCTGGTTAATAAATAAGGTGACTGAGGTAAAAGGGTCTTGAATACATATTTACAAAATGAAAATACGAAGATCGACTCAAAAAACATAACTTTTGATTGCAATCGGGCAAAAAAACAATATGGGAACCAGTTGGAGTTGAAGATCGGCAACTAAACCGTGAATATCGGGTGCGTTGAGCTGGATTCATAAATTACACGAATACCACGGAATTACAAAGATTAAAGACTTACCATAAACAAGGAATTATGTAATACATAATATAAACATTTCAATAAACCACCGATAAAACTTATGTAGCTGAGGACCATTTATATTACGTTAGCTTTCAAACGACAAAAAAACTTATCGTAATCGGTCAAAAAGATTTTTTCTTGCCGATTAGCAACCAATACTAATTTAATGGTACTGTAGTGCCTTTCTTTTTTAAAAAGCAATTAACACTACTGATTATTTAGCATGAAAGCTGGGTTTCTGAGCTATTTTTCGGAAGTGTATCTAATATTATAGGATGTCAAATTTGTCATTTTCAAGGGTCTTATTCCAGTAATCTCAGCCATTTAAATCTGAAAATGGCAATTCTATGCACTTTATTGCAATTTGATAACAACGCAGGCATCTTGACATCACTGTAAGGGGGTCAGATATTTGTGTCGCTTACTGTTCTTCAGAACTTTCCCTATGCTGAATTTAAATTTGATGTTTTAATACCTCCTCCATTTTATTTATTACTCCAGAGCAAAAACTCATGACTTAAGATTAGGGATTATCGCTGCTTGCGAACTAAATTCGAAATAGAACAAGGGTTCTACTTTTTTATGATACTGGAAGGACGTAAGGCCTTGAGGAGAAGTAAGTTTACCGGTTATCTTACCGAAAGCACTGGCTTTATGGCGGCAAGAATACCGGCGTTACCAATCCTTGAGTCGCAGCGAAACTCTACTACATAGTAAAATACCTACTTGATTTCAAAAATCGAAATAAGAAAATTATTATCGTCTTATTTAAATAAAATATCAGTTGCACGCTTGGAGCCAACTGCTGTTTATGAATCTCAATCAGAAACATATATTTTTTTGTTGAATATGAACAGTCATAGTCTGTTCCAAACGCAAACAAAAAAGGACGTTGACCTTTGAGAAATCAATTTAAGCTATATAACTGCAAAAAACTAACTTATATTTCAATCATCAACCATCAACCATCAGGATTCATTGACTGAACAACTTGATCTCGAGCTCCTCAACCAGCACATCTCTTCGTCTACAGTAATTTATTTCCGCATTAAAGTTGATACTCTTTACTGATTTTCATCTATCGCCATTCCTAATTTTCAACTATCCAAATTTAGTCCTATAACTGTTTGTGATGACGAAAAGGCTGTTTTATCAATTTCGTCTAAAACCGCCGGTAGTGACTGCATTTACCGGTGCATGATCGTTCCCATCACTTTTATGTATTTTTTTTTTGTATATTACTAATGTTACTTTGTAAATGTATATATTTATTTTATACTCTATCAGTATATTTATAAGTAAATTGTATTTATTATGTTGTTTTTGCTTTAGGTTTTTGTCTATTTTATTATATATTTACTATTATATTTTCGTTTATATTACTATATATTTTCTTTTTTAGTTTTGTTACGTACTAAGATGCTTTGTTCTCAGCTTTAATTTTGTTTTGTAAATCTTCAATTTCTTTTTTGAGCGGTTATATATATCTTATAAAGCTCATTTTGTTATATACATCTTGTATGTTAGTATTCGTATTGCAAAATAAAGTATAATTATATCACCACATACAACAATATCGCTTTTAAGTCTCTCTCACTACACTAGAACAACAAGCTCAGCTAGGTTTTGTAGAACTATGAATAAGATCCCGAGGGCAGTAAATTAAAAAAGTTTTAGAGCTCTGGTAATCCTTAAGTTGTCTGAAGCTTTCTTTCTATTGCCTAAAGTGGTTATATGTTATGTTATATTTCTATTGCTGAACCCTACATATGGATCGTCTAAAGCCAATCGTAAATCCGTGCGAAACTCTCACGTAACACTGATTGTACCCCTGCTTACCCCTCCGTGGCTACGGGTGTAAATATATGATTTAAAATTACACATTAAGTCTTCACATTACCACAGTGTTGTATCCTTGCAAAAACTCACACGCTCGATAATATGACGCCTTCACAGCATTGAGGTAGTGTGAGTAACATCTAACATAATGGAGTGAAGCATCACTTTGTCCCGTCAAAGTATATCTATATGCATCCATTGTCTTCCTAAGAGGTTAATGGCTTTTTGACAGCTGACGCGTAACTTTATAATATTTTCTTTTTAATAAAAATAACCATGTGCACATCTATTGATACATGGCTAGAAGACAACATTTTTAGAATTAAGTAAGTCGCCTATGTGATCTAGCGGTTCAGTTGTTGGACTTGACTGCATGAGGTCCCGGGTTCGAATCCCGGGTCGGGCAACATGAAGAAAATTCGGGTTTTCCCGATTTTCTAATAAAAAAAATGTTGCTCGGGATAGGATACGTGCCCGGTTGGCGATAGGCTTGCCACCTATCACATTGTGGGACTTAGTATCTTCGGCTAGTCGTGGGTGCCCTGGTTGTGCTTCTGCCTACCCCTTCGGGGATATGGGCGTGAAGATACTTTTTTTTAAGTAAATATGAAAATACATATAATGAACATTAAAGTAATGGCATTTAAAAATACGTTGCCAGAATAGATGAAACAGTTTGTGCGCCTTCTATGTAACGAAATCTAAGAAGTTGGTTGTTGAAGTTCATGATTGGGAATTGTGCTTGTAGTTTGTTTGAATGTCTATTCTGTTATAACCGAAGTAACAAGTAAACAGTTGAAATGTTAGAAATTCGTAAGCCTGTCTGTTAGGCTTTCACGGCTAGTCCGCTGATCCGATTTTGATAAAATTTCATATGCATATAGTTAAAGGCCTGAGTTCAAACAAAGGTATTTTTCAGGAAATTGGAATGGAGGTTTAAGTTTATATGAAACATTATGCTACGTTGTCGAAGTTGCTGGTAAGCAGCTGATATAACAAACGCAAAAGTCTGTCTGAAAGACTTTGATGGCAAAAGCTAGACAGATTTTGATGAAATTTGATATACACATATTGAAAGACGAGTGTTCAAATAAATTATACTTTTTGAAGCGAGACTTCTTTAGAATCGTTGTGATTTCAAAACAGGTGCAACGGAAAAGCGACTGGTAAGAGACACAAATATATTATATCAATATCATTCTTTTGTCGATTTACTGAAGTTTCACTCCTATCGGGTGTGAATCTCACATACACCTTTTTTTTTCAAAAATCATCCGCCAAAGGACTTAAAGGGATGACATTTCATATGAAAATCTATGCTGCGATAGCGTAGTCGTGAACGAACAGTTTGTCTACAGTAAAATTCGAGCAGCAACCTTTCACAAAATTCATTTAAAAGGCTTTCAGGAACAGCAATAAAATTTAAATTGAGATGTATTCACAAACTTTCATCAACACACTAAAGGATACGTAAATTTTCATTTCAAAGGACGACGTATCCTTCAAACATTAAACAAAAACAGGAAATTAAACGTCATGGCCTGATCAAGTTTTACCGTGATTATAATAATTACTCATAATGCACAGGGTTTTATAAGTTTATTATTTTTACAGTGGCAGTATAGACTCTTTTAAAAGATTTTTTAGTCGCATCTGGATCGTGGTCTTTTTTTATGATATTGGAAAGCAAACAAGGAGGTGGATTTCCTGATGGTAAGAAACTCACGCCACGTAGAGACACTAAAGGTGGTAGTGGTGCGTTGCCAACCTAATGTCGGGATGTTAGGCCTCGAGCAAAAGTAAGTTTAGGAGAGGAAGGTTTATGTGTATAACCGCATGAAAGTTTGTCCACTCGTGGGAAGCTAGAACGGGCGGCTAGTTTGTAATACTATTGCAAGGAAAATAAGCAGATGTATTCCTGATAGAATAAATTTACGTTTTCCGTTTTAACTCTACTATTGCTTTGGCACCTTACAATTGTTACCCACAATAATATTGCTACTAAATTTAAAAGCAAAATTATCGAAAGCGCGTCCATATTTAC
>NJDD01000718.1:785182-804731 GCA_002245505.1 Calephelis nemesis | reverse complement strand
GTTTCAATTAGGTATTTAAATTTTTCTTAATAGCAAAGGTATTTGAAAGGAAAATTTTCAACTTGACTGGCGATGGGCTTGCCATTGTGGGACTTAGTGTCTTCGGCTTTTCGTGGGTGCCCTGGTTGTGCCTCTGCCTAGAGGGCTTGTCGAGCTCGTCAAGAAGAACACGGTGACACAAAGTTTTTGAAAATCGGGCAAAGCGGTTAAAAAAATATTTTTGAAAAATTTGTATGAAAATGTGTCGGCAAATTTGAAACTATTAATACCAGATTTAGGAAATAACGAGAGGAATCAAGAAAGGTAAATATGTCGAAGGTTTGTTGCATTATTTCCTAAACTTTAATCTAATTATATGAATACACCTTTAATCGAAATTCGACCATAACAAATTTTAATATCTTGTTGATAAGAACATCATCTTCATTTCTCAAGACCAACTAGTTTGTTTCCAAACTTTTTAGCGCGCCATCTGTGATCTTTTTGTCGTTATTATCAATATATTTGTTTGTGAGTGTGAAATGCATAGTAGTGTGGGTAATGTTTTATTTATTGATTTAATGTACTTTACAAGCATTATTGTTGAAAAATATTAGGATTCTGAACTTCTCCTACACATAAACTATAAGTTTGCCAAATTTGATGCTCCTGCGTCCGCGCAATTTTCGTAAATAGGGGTCCAAAGTTTTGGCATCACGTATTAATATATAGCTTTGGTATACCGCTTTTTAATACTTGTCCAATACTTATACAGGTTTCACAATATGGCCAGTTCAGAAACAATACTGAATATTTCATTGAGCAATAACAGTGTATTGTAGACTGAGCAAGTAATAAATTCTATATGACCGACTTCAATTACTGGACGTAATGAATAAATGCTGTTCCCTCCAGAGAGCTTTGCTTTTGATTAACCTTCCAACTAATTTACTTATTTGTACATCGGTCATTTTTAAATGGATTAAACGTGAGCGCTCTAAAAGCAGCCCAAACTTTAGCAGACAATTTCGCAAGATTACTTAAAATTTATATACAATCGGCAGACCTGACGAAATTGTGCACGTTCTTGGCACTTTCTGAATATCCTGGAGGAACGTGACTGGGTCGGGGTGAACTTGACTTGGCGTAGAAATATATATGTATTTGTAAGATGGTCTGATTCAGGTGTTTTTAGTTCGGATTTTAATTGACTTGGTATCTTTATTAGTGTTGTTATGTCTGTAATTTCTAAAGTACAAAACGGATGATTTGGCAAAAATATCGGGATAATTTGTCAAGCACATCAGATAAGTGATATAAGTAACCGTCATAGTCCAGAGAGTCAGCAAGCTGAAGTGGCAATGGGCAGCCACATGCCTCGAAGAACCGGCAACCGCTTGGTAAGAAAGGTTCCCGAGTGGCGGCCTCGCACCGGAGGACGTAGTGTTGCATGACCCACCCGGTGGACTGATGATCAGGTAAAAGTCGATTGGCGTCTTTGGATACAAGTGGCTGGTGGCCGTGACTCGTGGCGCTCGTTGGGGGAGGCCTATGTGCCTTCCTCCGGCTGATGATGATGATGATGATGATCCGATAATTCCGGAGGGAAAGATAGTCGGTATACTTGCACAAATGGCATACACCTCAGTCATAGGACAGCGACGCACCCATGACATCTATGGTGTCTATTGGCTACAGTTGTCTCCTACTATCAAGGGAGCCGCGTGCTTGGTAGCTGTCTTTTGCAATTAAAAACACTCGTACGTATTTGAAAACAAAAAGAGACTTAATAAAATCGGACTACGAGATGAATGGTAGCCCAATTTACATTTTCCCTCTCCCATGGGAATCCCTTTAGTGAGCGGGATAAAATGTACCTCTAAACATAAAGTACCTACCAGCAAAGAGGTTATAATAACAAGGTAATAAAATGTGTCAAGAGTCTCTAAAACCGGCATATTTGTGAAGGAAGCTATTCAGGTCTTCAAGGGTCATGACATTTGGCGCTCGAAACTCTCTATGATCGTCTCCGGTAAAGGACTTATCAAGAAGATAAAAACTTTCATTCGGTCCTCAAACTTCAAAAACCAAAACCGTAATGACGTTTCATGAAATAACGGTTTTGTTCCTATTTTGACTACTGAACTTAAATGGCACTATATGCATTTGCATATTTGTCTCATGTCAAGTTGCATTGATAGAGCGTTTGAACCAACAGCAGCGTTTCAAATACACAACATTCAAAGCGTTCGCAGTTTGCAATTACGCAGGTTATGTAATTACAGAGATAATATGAAATACTCGCTGGATTATACGCGTCTCTGTGACATGGAATCACTAAATACCAATTTGTCGCTTTACAGGATTATACACTTCGTCATTCATTTCTGTTAATGCAATTTGTCATACACGTGCATCGCATTTTAGGGTTTCGTAAAGGTAAAAATCAGAACAATTTATTTAACATCTTATTTGACCATGTCCATTACACGCTTGGTTAGAGCTAGGCGCACAAGTAGACAGATTTCCTGATGTTAAGAAATTCACGCCATCTAGTGATACCAAAGGTGGCAATGGTGCGTTGCCAAGCTGAGGAATAGGTAAGGCGGTGGCACCAATCCGGGCGAGTCGCTGCGAAACTCTACCACCTAGTAGGATGTCACGGTATTAGTGACGGTAAGTCTATGCTCGACTTTTACGAGCTGCCTGGCAGGACAGTTGATGGTCTATTCTGCAATGGTGCCTGGACCAACACAGGGAAATCGATCTAATCCTATAGTTAGCAAATTATATGCTTGTGTTACGGATGTTAGAGAACGATACCTATGCATTAAAGTATCTTTACGTCCACAAACCAGAATAGGTAGGCAGAGGTATTACAAGGTATCCCAGGACTAGCCGATAACCCTAAGTCCCAAGATATGATAGGTGGCAATCTTATAGCCAACCGGAGACATAGCCACTCCCGGTTTTTTTTGTAGAAAATGTTTAATCTTATTTTCGTTTTATTGCCCGACCCGAGATAGAACCGGGATCTCACGACGAATACTAATAGATTAGATTAAATTAGATGTTCAGAACTATAACAACTTTTACAGTAAAATATTACAAGATCTAAAAGTAAAGTGCTGTAGATCTCAATGAAAGTAAAGTTGTACTTAGAGAGTTGATTATTTTTAAAGTAGCCTATGTTTCAACTTGAATTTTTAACTATGCGCTACTTAAATTTCTTTAAAATCGGTACTGGTTTAGCCTTAGAAATGTAACATATTTATTAAGTAAATTTCGGAATCAATACAGAAAAATGGATTACGGAAAATAAACTTTTTTTGCTGGTTAAATATGTTTATGGTACCTTGAGACATCTACTTAACAGTAACTTCTTAATTTATGTGCAAGTGTTTCATCTCCACTGAGTAAGCCATTCTTTCATGGACCAACATATACAGTTCTACAATAAACTTCCCAATTATATGAAAGAGAATCCAATTAATAAATTTAAGAAATGTGTTATACGTAAATTAAATGAAAAGGGTTGTTAGAACATTGCTGAATATTTAGCTGATAAGACCGCTTGGTATATTAATTGCTCCTCATGCCAATCTCAATATTATAATGCATTACAATAATTGTTGTAAACATATTTAAAAATAAAAATTGACAAACCCGCTGAGTTTCTTGCCGGATCTTCTCAGTGTGAGGCCGCGTTCCGATCCGGTGGTAGATTATATAGTCGCGTCACAAGTGCCTCATGACATGTTAACATGAAATAAAGATAATTTATTATATCTAACAAAACTAATTCGCAAAATGAGCAAGTCTAATTCGCACTTGGAGTTGGAGCAAAATATAATTTAGCTAAAGTTCTTTGATGCAAATTAAAGGAAACAGATCTAAACTGATATGATTTATAACACGATGTTGCATACTTTCCATTTGTTTATTTTTTTCATCCAATTCATTTAATTAAAAGTACATAGGACACACCTTCATGTAAGTATCCAAAGCCCTGATTTTGTAAGCAAAGGTACAACCAGGCCAGCTGCGATTAGCAAAATTGTAAGTCTATAATATGAATTATTACGTGATCCACCGTTCACATGTATCTGAATAATATAAATGACCTGACAGCAACTTGGTTACGAGGTATTTCAAATGCATAACTAACTCCAAAATAATAAAATCAGTGAAACGAACCTACTGTGACTGAATTTGTGAGCAGAAAATCAACTAGTTGATTTATATGTTTCGGTTTGCTTAAATATTACAAGTAATGACACTTAGTACATCTCATTGTTTTACTATGAAGAAAACTGGTGGTAGCGTGTGGTAACACTTTTTTTTATAAAAGAGGAGGCAAATGAGCAAGTGTGTCACCTGATTGAAAGTGATCAGCGCCGCCTACGGACATCAGCAACACAATAACTAAATAAAAAAAGGTGTGCAGTAACTTGCCTATTCGACCCGTCTTCCTTCCTGCCGCTATGATTACACTGTCATGTTCCGGTTTAGAGGGTAGGGTAGCAGGTAGTCGTAATCTTGTACAATATATATCTCACATTCAGGCTACAGGAGGGCGATGCACTTTTTAACCGATTTCGAAAAAAGAGTAGATTATATTTTTGACTCCTATACTTTTTGTGTATGTTAATTAAAATTTAATGAACTGAAATTTTTTTTCTGTATTTAATAGAGGGCGCTTTCAAGGATACCCCATTGTCAGGTATGGATCTGATAATAGAATCTCAAGAAAATCTAGAAAATACTAATTTATTGTGTTACTTATTGAAATTGAAGTCGGTTTTTTTGCAGTTGCACCGCAGCAAGTACTAAAATTATGATAATAATGGTAAAGAAGGTAAATAAATATTAGTCCACTAGTATTTATTCAAGACTAACTAAAATAATGTCCAATACCAATTTGAATTAAATCGATTTTCAAGAGTAACCCTACTGTTGTGTGTTGTGTGTGTGTGTGTTGAGTAGATAAAGGGCGCATACACTCTATGAATGATTAAAAGATTCATGAGCAGAGAAAGAAAAAAAAGAACAAAAAAATAATTAAAAAAAGGAAAAAAAGTATCTTCACGCTCATATCCCCGAAGAGGAAGGCAAAGGCACAACCAGGGCACCCACGACTAGCCGAAGCCACTAAGACCCACAATGCGATAGGTGACAAACCTATCGCCAACCGGGCACATATCCAATCCCGGGCAACATTTTTTTATTAGAAATTGGAAAACCCAAATTTTTTTTTTGTTGCCCGACTCGGGAATCGAACCCAGGACCTCATGCAGTCAAGTCCAACACCTGAATCGCTAGACCACACAGGCAATAAGCAAGCTACAGCCAGTCGACCTATATCTCCCCTGTATCGGATCTGATAACCACTAGGTTAGAAGGGCAATGAGTATTGTTGGGATAAACTATCCCGATTCTTGGGAAAATAAGACAGAAAATGTGTATCTTCAGTTTTCTAATAAAAATATCGTTGCCCGGGCTTGGATTCGTGCTCGGTTGCGGATAGGCTTGCCACCTATCAAATTGTAGAACTTAGTGTCTTCGGCTAGTCGTGGATGCCCTGGTTGTGCTTCTGCCTACCTTTTTGAGGATATTCGCGTTATACTAAGCTATTTCACGATCCTTACACAGCACTGTGACATCAGCGGTTTTGTTTGTAATTACTTATTTTTTAATCAATACTCGCCTCAAGAGGTAGAAGGTATATTTCACCAATATGGAATTATAAATACTGGGAACGTATTTTATAAAATAATGGGCTATTAATACTGGGAATGTGTTTTACACCAATATGGGGTTATTAATACGGGGAATATATTTTACACGAATAACGTATTATTAATACTTGGAATGCATTTTACACCAATAACCTATAATACTGGGAAAGTATTTTATACCAATATGGGGTTATTAATACTGGAAATGTATTTTACACCAATATAGGTTATAAATTCTGGAAACGTATTTTATACCAAAATGGGGTTATTAATACTGAGAATGTATTTTACACCAATATAGATTATAAATACTGGGAACGTATTTTATACCAAAATGGGGTTATTAATACTGAGAATGTATTTTACACCAATATAGGTTTTAAATACTGAGAATTCGTTTAAAATTAAATAACAATCCCTGACCGGAACCGTATTCAATATAGCTCATTAATACAAATTATCGATGATATCAACTAGAATATGGTCTGTCAATTTGTATAAAATTGGTTAAAACTGCTATTGTTTAAATACACTATATTGAAATTCAAATTGTGACCCAATAATAATAATAATAATGGAATACACACACATGCACGTATTTATTATTCAAATTATATCAGAAATGATCATTTTGAATATCACTATATTCAATTAATATTTACTGTTATTACTATAAAGCTATGTACTCCTACTGGAGGTTACACTTATTACAAAGAACTTTTTTATACAAGACTGAAGATTGCTGACTCACTCTAATGTACTGGTATCTCTTTCAGAGAGTCTTGTGAGGTCTTCACAAAATGAAAATAAGAAAGAGGAAACATTAGAGAGTCAGCAATATTTGGAAATGACATCAGGTCTTGGTAAGGAATGTAACCTTTAGTAGTAATCTGTCTCCTATTAGATTACACATAAACAGCAATACCTTTGTTTTGGCTTAGTCTAAGAACTCATGGAGCGGTTTTTACTCGCATCCGCGGCGGTCGCGAAGCTGCGGTTTTATTTCAAACTCACGAGACCGATCACACAGCGTTTGAAAGCGTCGCTCGCAAACTTATACGATTTTGCATGCTGGCGACAGTTGCCGCCGGAACCGCAAGCAACCACGGGCGCTGCGGGTGTTAAATCTACATTCTACAGAAGCACCGGGCCAACAACGTCTACAGGCGCGGGTAAAAACTGCTCCGTGAGTTCTTAGTCCTAATATGTGTTATGAGGTTTCCTTAATACAAAATTAATTATATCAATAAATCTCTCAAACAAAGCATACGTAAATTTGCTAAAAACTAACAAAACTATAAATAAATCAAAATCGCTTCGGTCCTTTAAGAGTTATAATGCCACGAATATAGTCACGTCAAACTTTATTTTTTGATCGGGGATAAAAGAAAAGAAAAATCCTACACTCACTGCATGAAAATACATATGCAGTGCAAACCTATTGCAGTGTCAGTAAACACAAAGTTAGTTCAAGCATTTCCAGCCCGGAAATTTGGTGTCAAATGTACAACCCGCGCTGCTACGGATGCTGTCAAAACCATCCGTAGAAATTAGAGCACCGAGTCGCCGCTGTGGTCTGACACGGGTAAAAACGGGTCTTAACTCTCGGTATGGTATGCAGTCGGTATGCCATCATTCGCGGTTGCGCCGCAGTGACGAACTTTCGATGTAATAGCGTTTTTTTATTATTTTGTAACTAACAGGTAAGCGTGTGATTTGTAAATGACGTTATTTTGCATGAATAAGGCGAAGCTGACATTGCATAAATAAGTTAACAAAGCAAAGTATTTATTGACTCTGTTGTGCTGTTTTTGAGCTTGAGTGATTAAGGATAGATTTTGTATGAAATTTGATAATCGAAACTACCACATGCATTTTTATTGAACTCTAAATACTCAATAATCAATTTTTATATGTTTGAATTATTTACAATTACAAAATGAAAACAAGAATGAAATAGGCAAATGTAGTTTTAACACTGAAGGCGCGCAGCCCTAACGCGTGTTTTCGCACCACACGGCTGTAGGTATTTAATTCAAAAGCAGAGCCGACTTAAATTATGATATATTACAGTCCGTCACTAG
This sequence comes from Calephelis nemesis, assembly GCA_002245505.1. NCBI lineage: Eukaryota > Metazoa > Arthropoda > Insecta > Lepidoptera > Riodinidae > Calephelis > Calephelis nemesis. The sequence continues at coordinate 796,930 of NJDD01000718.1, read as the reverse complement.
GACCAACTATACTTTAATTCATGAGTCGGGGAACTCAAGTATTTTTTCAATAAAATAACGTTTCTCAGTATTGTATAAATGCCCGTTTGACCGTACTATCACATTGTGGGACTAAAAGTACCGACGCGCGTCTGTTGATTTTGGGTCTGATTTTATCGCTGTCTACTTTTTACAGGATACTAATATTCCTATACCTACAACATTTGCGGTATCTAGCGATCATAAGTACCTTCACAAGTTTGCAGTCTGGGTATATCTGACGTGTCCAGTTTGTTTGAAAACTGTAAAAGGCATTGAAGCCATTTAGGGCGGATAGGGAGGTTACGAGTTACGGCGAGATTTGCATAAATTTTTTTATCATGTATTTTCCACAGATATGTATTATCATTACATAAAACGATTACAATTTTTATTTTATTGAAAAAAATACAAAGTCAAAAAAAGTATATCAAAATTCGATATTTTCTTGAAATGCAAGCTCATTTTTTGTTAAACAGTTTCTAAGATATCGAATTAAAATTAATTAGAGTTGTGTTTTATACGTTAATGTTTTATTAGTATCAATTAAAAGTTTGATGAAATATCTTATTTGTAAGTAATTACATAATTTCTAGCCCAACTCGCTAGAATTCGTAATCATCCCTTCCGCATTGTAGTGATTCTTGTTCAAATATCAATATATCCAGGATATACTCGCCTTAAAAAGATTGCACTCCAAGGTAAAGTTTTGTAAAATTTAGCCTAAGAAAGGGGAGAGTACTGATATAGAGATGATTACATAAAATTTATTCGGAGTCGTGCAAAGACAGGCGTGCATATAATACCTCGTCCTCTTCCAATGTTTTGCATATTTCGCCCTGTATAAGTACAAAAGTAGTAGAAGTAGTGTTTCGGGCTATCATAATATGTATGCACTTATGTATATGTGTACATACACATATACATAAGGCATTTTCAAATTAGTGCACAAAATTGAGGCTGGATATTCTGCATAATAAACTAAAACCTAAAAAATTGGAGTCATAAAAAATAAATATAGCCCTTTTATTATTCTGCAAAAGGTCAGGTCATTGACCTTTTGGCGATTTACAACAAACAGCTGGGAGCACTAACTTTTTAGCGACAATGTTTTAAATTAATATTGTATGTTTTTAATTAAATTATTTTTATTTAATAACTTATTTTTATTGACTTTTATATTTTTTCACGTTTTTAGGTATATACTCCGAGTCTCCGCTTTTCAGCTTTTTATTTCTATCGTTAACTAGTTCGAGAAAATCTTGTATACATATTAAGGTGGCTCACTTATATTCGTGAACTTATTCGTTGTTTTTTTTTTATTTTCTTTATTTAAGAAATAGCCAACAGCTTACATTATCGATCTTAATTATGAACAAATTACAAAATTTTCTATCAGAAAACAAAGAAGATTTATCTCATCTCTTAATTGCAAAGAAAACAATTATTTCCCGGGCCCATACTGAGCCTAGTAGTTTGAAATATTATGAGGTGTATTTTTCCGTATTTAGATACACCTCGAAATAACTTTCGCATTGAAACCAGTTCCTCCCCTCTTTCTTTAATTCTTTGCAATATGCAATGCGGTAACAGTATTCGCTAACCGCCTGCGAGAGAAAGGCAACAGAATATTTTTAACTGCCTTTTTAAACAAATTTGTTCAAGAGATTTATTTTCACTTTGTAATAATATTTCCAAGTGCAAACTTCCCATTGATGTGGTTTTCATATTCGGTATAACGACAAGCTGGAAGATTGATCCCAATCTAATATAAAAGGTATTTTTATGAGATAATATTTAAAAGCTTTCTAATATTAATTTATGCCTGCGATTTCGCTAATTTTTTTTTATATCATTACATTTATGTTTAACTGACTTTGAGAAAGAAGGAGGTCTTTACCTCCTAAGGGTGACGCTTATATATTTTTATGAATTTTAATCGATTTCTGCGTCATTTGTGATCGATTTTGAAAATTATTTTTATCGCCTCTGTGGTCTAGCGGTCCAGGTGTTGGACTTGCCTTCATGAGGTCCCGGGTTCGATACCCGGGTAGGGCAACAAAAATAAAATGTGATTTTTCCAATTTTCTTATAAAAAAAATGTTGCTCGGGATAGGATATGTGCCCAGTTGGTGATAGGCTTGCTATCTATCACATTGTGTCTACGGTTAGTCGTGGGTGCCCTGGTTGTGCATATGCCTATCTCTTCATGTATATGGGCGTCAAGATACTATTTTTATTAATCTAATTTAGATAAGATACTATATTTATCGCCTCTGTGGTCTAGCGGTCCGGGTGTTGGACTTGACTGTATGAGGTCCCGGCTTCGAATCCCAGGTCGGCCAACAAAAAGAAAATCGGATTTTTCCAATTTTCTAATAAAAAAAAATGTTGGTCGGGATTGGAAATGTGCCCGTTGGCGACAGGCTTGCCAACTATCACATTGAGGGACTTAGTGTCTTCGGCTAGTCGTGGGTGCCCTGGTTGTGCCTCTGCCTACCTCGTCGGGGATATGGGCGTGAAGATACTTTTTTTTGAGATACTAATTTTTTTGTAAGAATGTATGCTGTCGTACAATTGCCTCCAAATCTGAATCTGATGATGGAATCTCGGAAAATACTTAATTTTATTGTACTTAGACGATATAATATTTAAATCAAACACATTTTTTAGAGTTTCATTGCGTTTTTTCATTAATTCACAATATCAACATATCTTGATGCCAAGTCGGGGTAGGCAGTATCGAGTGCCAAATCTTGCGAACTAACCTGACTCCCTCCACTTTACCCTTTTCATGCAAACACACTGGATTCAGAGACTCTTGACACCACCCTCGGATAATACCCGAGGGATTGGAGCGTGAAATGTCAACTTAAGTCCCCTCGTTTACCTACATCCATCCACATTTGATTATTAATTTGTGATTCTCTCATTTGACCGATTTTGATGAAATACTCGGTAGACTTTATGCAAAACCACAACCTTTAATTATGAATTTCGATAAAATGAGTTTAGTAATTACAAACACAAATGTACACAGGTACATAAAAACTCTAATCCTCTTCTGACTAATCCATTTCACTTTTTAATTTTTCAAATACCGACTTTTTACATACAGACTCTTTCATCATCTAATGTTATGGAGTTGCATATAATTTTGCAATGTTTAAAAGTATATGTAACGTATGTATTCAAAAGTATTGTGTACATACTTTTTGTTTGCATGGTTGTTTAAAAAACTATATAACAGTAGATGTTTACTACCATTAAATATATAGCCTTAAACATGTGTTTACCCAAAAAACCTTAGCTTTTACCATTGAGACCTTGTCCACAAGAGGCTTATCTTGTGTAGAATTGAGCTTTATATGCGATCACTTATGTATGTCCTGTTGTACTTTACCGGTTTTGATAAAACATTGATTTTAATGGTGGTACCCGTGACTTGTGGCACTCTTTGGGGGAGGCCTACGTCCAGAAGTGGACGTCCTCGGGCTGATGATGATGATAATGATTGATTTTGAATGAAGTCTTCAATAAAATATTGAAAAACTCTATCACAATTGATCAATTTATTTGGCTTAAAAGCACCAACAAACAGATACTGCATATTTTGCTGGAGTATTACGTAGGTTTATCTAATAGTTACAATCCTAGTTAGTTCATAAATCTCATATGTGTCGTGTGTTTGTCATCTAACTCCTAAATTACTGGACAGATTTGGTTGAAATTTTGGCGGTTCCTGGATGTTTTATGTACATACTTGGACTATGTAGGCGCAGCTTCGTTGCGTCACTCATTTATAACATATTTTAAGTCAGTTCTGCTAGAACCTTTTATGCATAATATAAGCTATAAGTTTAAGTATAAAGACCTGAATCTCCAGGAAACCTATGATTTTACAAAATTTCTGATACAAAAACTTTCATTAAGAAGCCTACTAATCAATGCTAACAGATCAAGTTTTATCAAATGACTGACTGCTCCGGCGAACTTCATTCCACCCGTTCACTTTGTATGGGAAAATTAAAATCTTTTCCCTAGTTTCCGCACAGATGATCGGGTAAAGAAGTGTCCTATGTCCGTCTCCTGGTTCTAAGCTGTATCCCTATAAATTTTCAATCAAATCGGTTCATTCGTTCTCGAGTTATAGTGTAACTAACATGACTGTTTTATTTAAATAAAATTAGCCGACCTGCGCGAACTTCGTTCCGCCCGTTCAATTTGTATGGGTAAATTAAAATGTTGTTTTCCCAGTTTCCTCACAATCGAACAGGATAAAAAGTATCCTATGTCCTTCTCCCGGTTTTAAGCTACCTAGCCCACATATTTCCAGCTTAATCGGTTTAGCCATTCTTGGGTTATAAGTAGTGTAACTAACACCACTTTCTTTTATATATATCTTTGGAGAAGTTAAACAAATTTAATCTAACCCCAAAGTAAGCACATTATATTCTAGTGTTATGGGTGTTAGTCAACGATTCTTATACATAGAAATAGATACCAGAATAAATTTAATAAACACCCAGACCCGGAAATGAAGACATCTAAATGTTCATCATACAAATGCCTGCCCCCGTCGGGAATCGAACTTGAGCTTCGTGGTTGGTCGGTGTAATTTGGCGTGTACGCTAGCCGCTCGCCAAACGAGGCGGTCAATATATACAGGTTAGCTCTTATAAGCCTATTAGACACATACACATATTATGGTAAGAGACTATTTTTTTTTGTACTGCGGCGTCTTTTATCACAATTTGATTGAAGCATGATATTATGATATTATTTGATTTACAAAAAAAAAATAAGGTTTTTCCAATTTTCTAATAAAAATACGTTGCTCGGGATAGGATATATGGCCGGTGTGTGATAGGCATGCCACCTATCACATTGTGGACTTAGTGTCTTCGGCTAGTCGTGGGTGCCCTGGTTGTGCCTCTGCCTACCCTTGCGGGGATATGGACTTGAAGATACATGACATTATTGGGGATTTCCGTAAAAGATAAACCGATTAAATTGAATATGAAATGAATAATAAATTTTAATGACCAGATGAAAAATGAATTGCGAGATCCAATATTTTTTTACGAAGTGCACTTTAAAATACCTGATGGATATTTTATTGTTAAACTTGAATAATGAAAATACATCAACATTTTTTTGTTAAAACAGTGGATGGTATTGTTGGTAATCCAAACTAATATTATGAATGCGAAAGCGCGAAATGCGAAAGGCGAAATGTGTTGGTAAGCACATAACTTCCACGCGACTGAACTGACTTGGATAATTCTTTTATTTTTTGTTGGTTGTTATTAGAAGAAGGTTCCTATGAAGAGAAAAACCGGGAAATTTGCGGGGAAAAGGGAAAAACAAAAGTTTTCTTATACAAACTGAACGGGTAAAACGAAGCTCGCCGGGACAGCTAGTTCAAAATATGAATTAATTTGAAATATTAAATTATACGAAAGACTGTTGATTTTCTCTTTTGTGTTACAATTACGGAATAATTTGCTACTTCGTCGCTACAAGCGCTGGTGGTTCGTAAATAATTTAAAATACATACATACATATCTTCACGCCAAATCCTTTACGGGGCAGGCAGAAAGTATCATAATCATATGAATATTATAAATGTGAAAGTTTGTAAGGATGTGTTTATGTTTGTTACTCTTTCACGCTCGAATGGCTGAACGTATTTGTCTAAAATTTGGAACACTGATAGATAATAACCTGGATTAACATATAGGCTACTTTTCATCTAGAACGCACAACGGGTTACTGTGAAAACGCGGGTGAAGCCGGAGGCAACAGCTAGTATAGTATAATATCACATACAACGCAATCCTTTAATTAAGAATGTTCAATAAACACCATACATATCTTCACGTCAAGTGTACTCTATAATAGTACTCGTTTAGTATCACATAAAACTTAATCCTTAAATTAAATTTGTTCAATAGTCCCAAAACAAAAAAGTTTTTGAAGTAGCTAAGAACAATTTTGATCATATCAGCTTTTGAACAAAAAAATTGCATCGAAACGCAACGAAAGGACCGTCACACACAGACACGTCAAAGTTAGAAACCCCTTTTTCAGTTGGGAAAAAAGGGTTAAACAATCCTTTAACAGACGGAGAGTTACTAAGCCCTTTGACTAAAAATAGTCGCACAAAGCTAGTTTTTTAAATATTTTTTTAATACTATCGATTGATTATAAATGTAACGTTCTGGTAGCATTCTCGAGGTTTTGTCGTCATCTTTTTAAAGTATCTTTACGCCGTATCCCCAAGGAAAATAGTGATAGGTGGCAAATAATTATAATATATAATAATCTCTCTCTGTCTCTATATAATATATATTATATTATTATGTCTATTACATATGTCTATATATGATAGTCTCTGTGTGTGTTTCATTTCACTTTTGAACATATGTAAAAACTAACAGTTAAAACAATAGCAAATACTGGTACAACTGAGTTAGTCTGATGATGGAGCTCGAAGATAGGAGAAGTAACCTGGAATGTTTACCGGTGAACCTATTGAGTTTGGACTTGTTAGATTCCTCTTAAATAATATAGGTGTTTAAAATTTCTGTTGAGGAGGACTTAATGATAGGGTCCAGATGCACCGGGAGGTGGCTGATTGTTTAAAATAATTATGTTTCATTGTCTTTTCAGTTTATCTAAAGCAAATCAGAAAGAGAGGTGTTATAAGTTAGATGTAAGTGAGTGTGTGTGTCTGTTTGTGGCATTACATCTTTTAAAGGGATGGAATGTTTGTGGGGGGTTCGTTGAAATTTTTTAATGTTAAAAGTATTAGAAAATTAAAAAAAACACTTTTCTTTGGTTGTCAGGGATGGAACCCGAGACATTATAAAGTCACGTTCAAAACCGGACCGCTAGAACATAAAATGACATAAAATGGCACATTAAACAACAGCTGTGATTATCTGTGGTTAAAGTGTTTGAAATGTTCTGTTCCACGATTATTGTTACCCATTACTGCCACCACGTACCGTTTTTATAATAGTGATTAATGATTAGTTATATGTTAAAGAAGCTTAAACGTAATTTATAAGTAAAAATATGAATAATTGAACTACAAATACTTATTTTTAGTTGTATACCAAAATAATTATAATTATAAATCATAATACAGAGAAAAATATTCTGTGTGAAAATGATTTATAATTTTGACAGTGCAGTCGCGTCTTGTCATGCGAGATTAGTTTGACACATTTGACAGACACAGATGTTACTTTGCACCATCTTTACACTTTAAAGTACCCTCAAAAAACATATAATCTCATTAGATTTTGTTTTCAACTTAAATAAGACAAAATGAATTAATATTCATTTCAAGTAAACAATATTACGTTGAAAGCAATAGTAGTGCTTCGTATACAACTTGTAAATAAGAAATCATTTGAGGTTTTTCAATGTATGGACGATGAGCATTGTTCTTTTGAAAATGTCAAAAATATTTTTCCCACTTGCAGACGGGTGCAATTTTTTTTATGATATTGGAAGGCAAACCAGCAGACAGATTTCCTGATGGTAAGAAATTCTTGCCGCCTAAAGACACCAAAGGTCGTAATGGTGCGTTCCCAACCTGAGGTCGGGGTGTTAGGCCCGTTTGTTGAGAGTTTATTACTTCATAGCATCTGTGATACGTATTTCTGGTGCTGCGGATGGCCGATGGCGGAGGTGAGGTCGCTTACCATTAGGTTACCCACTGGTACTAACTAATGTTTTTTTTATTAATCTCGTCATCGTCTACATTAAAAAAAAATTGTCGATGTTGCCAGCTCCAGTACTACTTGTAAGCATTATAAAGTTTATAAAACAATAAAATATTTAAAGAAGAAAATGAGCCCCAACCTTATTAAAACTTTTCGTATATCTTGGTACAAGTTTTAGATAAGAGGTTTAGAGGAGGTCTTTGGTTCTGTCTTTGTAGAGATACCCTTAAGAGACCACCGTTGTCTATATACAACAAAGATGTTATTGGTGTGTCGCTGTTATTTTATTTTATGAAATTTGAAGGCAAACAAGCAGACGGATTTTCTAATGGTAAGAAATTCACGAAGCCTAGAGACACCAAAGGTGGTAATGGTGCGTTGCCAACCTAAGGCCAGGATGTTAGGGCTGGACCAAAAGTAGGTTTACCGGCTACCTTACCATCCAAACCGGAACACATCACGACGTTATTGCGGCAGGAATAGGTAAAGGGGTGGAACCAATCCGGGTGAGTCGCTGCGAAACTCTACCACCTAGTCAGCCTATGCTCGCCTTTTACGAGCTGCTAGCAGGAAGGCAGATGGTCTATTTTGCAAAGGAGCCCGGACCAACACGGGGAAAAAATACCGGGATCTTTGGTTACGTAAGAAGTTCACCTACTTACTTTCAGTATGGAACCTGACAACGTCGAGCACTGATCATCCTGATGAGTTTCATTCTCTCTATACTACCTTCACAAATCGAGGCATTTATCTTATTTTGCGACTAAACAGGTTATGTTTCGTAATCACTGCAAATTTCTATTTAACAACGCTGAGCGCTTTTTAATTGCTTTCTTTTTACCCAATCACGGTGTTTAAAAGAGGGTTATGATTTGCCTAAAAATGTACTAATTTTAATTCGTCAAATAATGTTTAACAGTGAGATCCGAGAAAGAGTGGGAATGAAAGAAAGTGTTGGTGTTAAAATGATAAAGGACATAATCCACTGGTTCGGTCATGTGAAAAGAGTGACAGGTGAAAGATTGACACAACAATGCGAATGTGGATGGATAAAGGTACCTGGTGAGATCAAGGTTGACAGTCCACGATCAGATCGCTTGGGAATTACTACAGATTTCGACTACTTTTTTAGATACGATCTTAGGTGGTTTAATTTAAACTAGTGGTCGCCCAGTGGAAATTCGACCATTTTAATATTTTAACATCTTGCTGATAACAATGCTGTCTTCATTTTTCAAAACCAACTATGTAATTTGTTTCCTGAATAGTTAGTGCGCCATCTGTGATCTTTTATCGTCAACATCAATATATTTGTTTGTGTGTGTCAAATGCATGGTAGTGTGGGTAAAGTTTTATTTATTGATTTAATGTACTTTATAAGCAATTTTAATATTTATAAATGTTCGTGTCACAATGTTTGACCTCAATGGACTCCTAAACCACTTATAATAAAATTCGCACACCATGTGCAGTTCGATCCAACTTGAGAGATAGGATAGCTTAAATCTCAATTTATGGTAAAAAAATTAGCATCCGGGCGAAGCCGGAACGGGCAGCTAGTATTGTTGTAAAAAATTACCGTTCTGCACTTCTCCTACACATAAACTATAAGTGTTCCTAATTTCATAAATTCCTTTCGCGCAGTTTTCAAAAAATGGATCCAAAGTTTTGGAGTCACGTATTAATATACAGATTTTTAAATATTTCCAAACGTGAGTAGAAAAGAGAGGACGATTCAATCACTGGTTTCTTTTTTGTATGAACTCTCATAACTTTTGAAGTCACTGACTTGTTTACGGTGGATGGAACAAGTGGATTATTTTCTACAATAAGATTCCAACTTTTATCGTCTTATTGTGTATTTTGTTTTTGGCTTTGCGACTGTTATTCTTTATATTTGCCAGCGAAATTATATTATGTACTACTAGTTTTGCGCGCGACTTTGTATCTCATTACTAGCATACGCCTTCTAATTTTAATGTATAGTTGGAGTTTTTTTACAAATTATTTTACATTTAATTAAGAAATTAAACGAAGTGTAATCTCCGTACTCAGAGAAGCCGATTAATATCTAATTTATTATTAAGTCACAATATAGTAAAGAAAATGCGTAGGTACTTAGTTACTGATTAAAAGATAATTGATATCTCCGAGTGCGGTCGGTTGAAACTTTAGAACATAAAGTTTTAATGTTTGACCGAGTTAAAAAGACAAGGAGGTTCTCAATTCGGCCGGTATGTTTTTTTACGTTTGTACACCAATTTCCCTGAGATTCCTGAACCGATTTACGTAATTATTTTTTTGTTGGATGCGGAATAGTTTCGAATTGTTTCCATAAATATTGATTCAGGTAGGCAAACTATTTTCTATTTTATGAGAATTTTTGTCTACTTTTATCTCTCCTGATGTTTATTTTTAATTAATTTAATAAGATTAGCAATAAACTAAAAGCAGCTCCTCCTTTGCAGAATAGACCACCTGATTTTCTGCCAGGCAGCTCGTAAAAGGCGAGCATAGGCTCACCGTCACTAACACCATGACATCTGACTAGGTGGTAGAGTTTCGCAGCAACTCAGCCGGATTGGTACCACCGCCTTACCTATTCCTGCCGCCATACGTTATGACGTGTTCCGGTTTGGAGAGTAACATAGCCGGTAAACTTACATTTTTGCTCGAGGCCTAACATCCCGGCCTCAGTTTGGCAACACGCCATTACCACCATTGGTGTCTCTAGGCGGCGTCAATTTCTTACCACCAGGAAATCCGTCTGCTTGTTTGACTTCCAATATCATAAAAAAAACGTAAATAAAAACCTACTTCAAAACCAAAAAGTAAAATATGTTAAAGATTTAATATTAATTATATACTACCCATTACTTATATGAGCTATTTACTAATAGATATGAAGTCGGGTTAATATTAAACCTTTATTATCTTTTACTGTTTAGTTTTGAAGTCGTTTTGTATTAACGTAGGAGTCATTCCATCTAAAATCGTCTAATCAGCAAAGTCGACTCATTTTAGATTTTGGTGTAACTTTGAGAAACTCTTCTCTAGGGTCCCAAAGAACAAAATTTTCACGAGTTTGATTTTTATGAGAGCTTGTTTTCGCCTATCTAAATAAAAAATTTAAAAATCGATATTTTTGAGGCTTATCAACTTTTACTGTGAAATTTTTCTGTTTGAACCTATCTTATCTTTTACTGTTTAGTTTTGAAGTCGTATTTTATTAACGTAGGAGTCATTCTATCTAAAATCGTCTAATCAGCAAAGTCGACTCATTTTAGATTTTGGTGTAACTTTGAGAAACTCTTCTCTAGGGTCCCAAAGAACAAAATTTACACGAGTTTGATTTTTATAAGAGCTTGTTTTCGCCTATTAAAATAAAGACTTTTAAAAATCGATATTTTTGAGGCTTATCAACTTTTACTGTGAAATTTTTCTGTTTGAAGCTATCTTATCTTTTACTGTTTAGTTTTGAAGTCGTTTTTTATTAACGTAGGAGTCATTCTATCTAAAATCGTCTAATCAGCAAAGTCGACTCATTTTAGATTTTGGTGTAACTTTGAGAAACTCTTCTCTAGGGTCCCAAAGAACAAAATTTACACGAGTTTGATTTTTATAAGAGCTTGTTTTCGCCTATCTAAATAAAGACTTTTAAAAATCGATATTTTTAAGGCTTATCAACTTTTACTGTGAAATTTTTCTGTTTGAAACTATCTGCATGATCAAGATGGAATTCACAGTGGGAAAGATAGTAGTTTAAGGGTAAATGGAGATAATTGGCTCGGACGAGTCCTTATATAAGCAGCGTGCTGAAAATGAGTGTTTTTTAGTCATTTTTCGTGAATTTCAATCAACTCTATTGTCTTAACTGTTAAGAATTAAAAACTCATGCTCCGCCGGAATTAAGTATATTATATATCATAGACAAAATTCAGCCACCAGTTGACTTGAGAACACTCTTCATAGAAGAAAATTTTGCTCGAAA
>NJDD01000718.1:752286-784473 GCA_002245505.1 Calephelis nemesis | reverse complement strand
ATGAGTGTTTTTTAGTCATTTTTCGTGAATTTCAATCAACTCTATTGTCTTAACTGTTGAGAATTAAAAACTCATGCTCCGCGGGAATTAAGTATATATATCATAGACAAAATTCAGCCACAAGTTGACTTGAACTGCCCACTCTTCATAGAAGAAAACTTTGCTCGAAGTTTTGAAATTAAAAAAAATCCAATTTTCAGGTTATGAAACGAGCGTGTTGACTGCGCGATAAAATCTGATACTCACAGAATCTATTGTTCTTATCTTCAACTTTACACGACTACATCACTTGTTTCGTTATTTCCAATTTTAGTGCATGTGCAAGCCAATATACGAAAAAAATTAGAAGCTACTTTTGATGTTGTGGAACATGAAAATAATAAAAAAGACAATAAATAATAATAATAAAAGTTTATTTAGAAACGTTACAATATTACAGATTAACACAGTACGATAATAACTACATTAGTCAAAAGACTGTGTTATAGTCATTAACGCCCACCTCCATGGTATACAAAAGACGACGATATAGGAAAAAAAATGTGTTTATATTTATTAAAATATTTGTGCGTGCAAGCGCGCGCGCGTGTGTGTGTGTGTATGTGTGTATGTGTGAGTGTGTGTGTATTTATCAATTCCATATTTTGAGTCAGGACATACGTTTTTCAACATCATCATAACCCAGGTCCTTTATCCAAAGCAAGATTTTTAATTTACAGTCTCTTGTATTAAGCGAATATATCGAAGTAATAAAATTAATTTGACAATGATCGTATTTGTTATAATGCAGACTATTTAGAGTTAATCGACGGATTGAAAATGAATTTTAAAGCATCTACAACGATGGAATGACTCGTAGTTATTTTTATTTATAATAGTCAAAACGTTATAATGGTATTCATAGTCGTAAAAGCCTTTATGAACCCATTTTGTTATGAAATATTTAAATTTTATCACTAAATTGTTTGAACATGCACTCTCTCGTCTTTCGTCGAAGATAACCGTTTGAGCTACTGAAAATTTTAATAATTCAGTGTTTCGCCATCAGGGAATCTGAACAAAACCGTTTTCAATTTAATATTACAGCGTCTAAAAAACTATGCGATTTACCTATTAGGAATATAAATATCTTCACGGCAAGTGCTTTGTGGGGTAGGCAAAAGACATCGATCCTAAAAGACCAGTCTATCTTTCTCTACATTCCTTATTCTTTTCAATTACAAAATTCCTAGTATTAAGTACTAGTGGTCGTCCATAATAAATTTTAATATCTTGTTGATAAGAACGCCATCTTCATTTTTCAAGACCAACTACTTTGTTTCCAAAATGAATGTATGGTGCGCCATCTGTGACCTTTTATCGTTATCATCTATATATTTGTTTGTGTGTGTGTCAAATGCATGGTAGTATGGGTAATGTTTTATTTATTAATTGAATGTACTTTGCAAGCATTACTATTGAAAATTATTAACGTTTTGCATTTCTCCTACACATAAACTATGAGTGTGCCAAATTTTATGCTCCTGCGTCCTCGCAATTTTCGTAAAAAGGGGTCCAAAGTTTTGGCATAACGTATTAATATATAGATAACCAAAAGTTTTAAACCAGTTGGCTTAAAATCTAGGGACCATTGTAATTTGGAAGAATAATCACTGCCTTCACCACCACCAAATCGAAACATAAAAAAAATTACCAACTCTGACGAGGTACTCTGTAGAAAGTAATACGTAATCTAACAAAATAAAACACGTTGAATTAAGAGTCTCTTTCATTTTTTCGTCTGTTTAAAATACAGTAGGTATGTTTTGTGCTAAATGTTACGCGGATCCGGTCAGTATGATTAAATAAGAAGTGTCGTAACTATTATGTTTATGTTATATCACCACAAAAAATCGTAAACAGTATTATTTATATTTAGACTAATTAAATACTACTGATTTCAAAAAATCATAAATGTATGTCAGTATGTTATAATATCAGAATATCTATATCTACGAGTACTGAATTCCTCGGAATCACGACTTGTTTTTTTTTTAAAAACCCATCAAACCTGTTGGCCGAGCATTCGCGTAACATATCAATCTATATTTTGTGGCTACATAGATAAAGAAGCTATAATAATATAATTGACTTCAATGTTTTACCAAAGTCATCGACATAATGTCTCCTATATTATGAAAGTTTATTTTGTTACATTTTTATAACTTGAAAATAGGACATGTTTTAGCTCGGATCAAAAGCTATCAAAATCGATTCAGCAGTCTTGCTATAAGGGAGCAACAGACAGACAGACTTTGTCAATTACGATATAAGTACAGAAGTTAAATATTTATACAATTCGAATAATTAATAACATAAAATATCTCTTATGTATAATTAGGTAGCTGTTACCTTGCGGCTTCGGCCGTTTTAATTTGAAATGTATGATATTCTATCTTTCAAGTTGGATGAATCTGCACACGGTGAGTAAATTTAATTAAAATCGGTTGAGTAGTTTAGGAGTCCATCTCGGACAAACACACACAAACGGACACATTTCGTGACACGTAATTTATATTAACTAGCTTTTTTTTAACTAGCTGTTATGAATTGAGATGTAAGCTAGGTATTCTATCTTTCAAGTTAGATCAAACTTAACATGGTGTGTAAATTTAATGAAAATCGATTTAATAGTTTAGAAGTCCAGACACGCAATTTATATATATTAAGATTTATTAAATTTTATACACAACTTTCATTAATTAGGTAATTTTTATTTTTTGTGTTATATGAATATAAAATAAACTTTACTTACATATTTATAAACGTAAAACTATAGAAATAATTGAATTGAATTGAAACAGCTAGAAGTGTATATAAAAGAATAAAAAAGTGTCTACTAAATTTTAGGGCAGCAAAACTACGAAAGGCCAACGCCTATTTTTTTGCCATGTCTTCCAGGTACTATAAACCTGTTGGATTTAAACTATATATAGGAACTTTTGAACATGATCCACTTTTCAAAAATAGAATTATCCAAATCCATTCGTTATTGGTTGAGTAGTCGCCCTAACAAAGTACAAAAATATTATCTAGTTACGAATTGAAAACCTTCCCCTTTAAAAAGTTGGTTAACTTTTTTTTATGATATTGGAAGGCAGACGGATTTCCTGATGGTAAAAAATTCACGCCACTTAGACACACCAAAGGTGGTAATGGTGCGTTGCCAACCTGAGGCCGGGATGTTTGGCCTTAATTAACTTCACAAAATTTCCTGACAACCATTAGTAGTCTGTAGCCGAATAAAAAAGATTGAACATTTAAGATATGTCAATTTAAACCGGACATGTTTATTTGTGATGTTTTCAAACAAAGTTTTTAGAGGAATAGATTAGGCCAATAATAATGGTAACCTAGTTTAGTAAAATTAAGTTCAGTGTAAACGAGTTCAACAATCGGTAATGATCCTGTACAAAAGCTACTGCAAATTGGCTGAAGGATTACCTCAAGTCCATTCCCTGAGAATGTACTTATCACTGTTTAATAATAAAATATTTACGATTCCATTGACAAATAAATTGACATAACTGACACTCTGGGATATTGACTAACTAATAGCGTTTTGACGTAGATCGCATATTAATTCGACAACGAAAACCAACCTTAAAGTCTGAAGAAATGTCAGGTACAAACTGATAGAAACGTGTTTTGTCTCTTTCTATTACTATCTTTGAAAAAGATAGCGACAACTTAAAATTAGTACAGTATGCTAAATTAGTAGAGTAATAAATTCACTACCAATTTTAATTATTATAGCTTAATATTATGACCAATAATATTCATATTGACCGGAGACGGAAAAGTAATTTAAAAGTACAAGAATCAGTAGCCTTAATATTTTAATTAGATAATAAGTATATTTAGCTTGTTAACCTTATTTTTTATTTAGTAGTTTTATTGAAAAGATTATTTATTATCTATATCTATTTATTATGTAGTAGAAAAAGAAGTAGTAGTTTCATAAAAATATATTCCCCTAATACCTATAGACGTTTAGGGGATCGATTGTTAAAAAAAGCTTAAGTAAAATATGTGATCTTTGACTTTATGTATAATCCAAGAAGTTTATAGAAAACATTCTTGACGTAATATAACTACAGCTAAACTGCAAAAATCCGACTTCGATTTATTAATACCCGGTTTATATTCAAGAAACTGATCGTTATGATTACGGATGGTTAAGATTGTTAACAACGGTTGCTCGTTTTCAAAAGTTACTTTAAACATTTTATGAAAATATTAGTAACGCTTCGTTACTTTTGAGGTAACAATGAATGGTTAAACTTACGGATTACGTTTCGTTGATTAAAGAAATCGGGCATGAGTCATCCAAATTAAGTATTTTTATTGATTTTCCTGGCATCTCATCATCAAATCCAGACTTTGTGGCAATGGAGTGATCTTGAAAGCGGACTCTTTCAAATAAAACAGGAGTTTTTAAAATCTCTTCAAGAGTCTTCGAAATCGGTAATGAGTATGGAGAAATCCAGACAGGTCTGCAGGATTGTGAGATTTGGCACTCGATACTCTCTGCTTAGCTAGTGAGGAACTTGCCGTGAAGATATGCATGTATGTACGTATGTATCTTAATGACGGAGAAATCATTCAACCTTATAATTTTTTTAAAAGATGATAATTGTCTGGTTGGCGATAGGTTTGCCCCTTGTCACATTCAAGGATAAGTTCATTCAGCTTGTCGTAGGTTGCACTTCTGCCTACCACTTCGGGATAAAATATTGTAGGTACTTTACTAAATTTGGGCGAGCTCCTACACTTCTCCCTACAGTTTAAAATAGACCTTTTGGAATAATTTAGAAACCTAAAATTACTGCATTCTAACAACAGTAAGTGATGAAGTCGTCACATCCCGGTGAAAATTCTTCCACAACACAAAAAAAAAACATCTGCTGATTATGTATTTAAGAAATCTTCCATATAATCACTAAAACCTCTATGAGTTAGATATTAACTTGATATCTGATATCCGCATCGGCCGGATGTATGATATAAGACAATATCCGGTTTCGGATTTTCTAAGAACATATTATATTTTATTGGCTGGTTACTCGTGCCATCTTCAGCGTAGTATATTTTCTTGGAAACTTTCAACCCCCGTGATGATACTTTGCGGATTATTTTTAATTAAAAATGTCGAGTACGATTGAACTGAGGTCTTTAATTATATAAATATTAAATTCAATCAAAATCAATCTAACATCTTAGATATGAAAGCGTTCCTGACAGACAGACTTTCGTATTTATAATATTTTAAGTATGTAAACACGTTACACACGATGAAACGAATGAACAATGAACGACAATAATTAAAAAAGAATGTATTAACTAATTGGTTTTAAAAAACAATTTTATTCTATTTAAGATCAGCTGAATGATTCGAAATGTATAAGGCGAATTGATGTTTTAGGTTTATAAATATTGCAATTATAATTTGTGTTAAAAATTTTAATTCAATGTAGTCTTCATTACTTTATGTGACGATGCTGAAATAATTCCACTATTTTCAACAATTAAACTAAAAAAATATAAGTAGTGTAACATTTTATATCCGAATTAACTTAATTGTAGTTTACTATTTTGTTGTATGTTCAAAAATAATGTTTGACATATAACTTGCATTTGAAAGTTTGACATTGCATCACATAATTGAAAAAAAATACTGAAAATTCAATAGTGTAATACAATTCAAAATTTAAAATATTATTATTGATTTTGATAGATCTAAAAATACGGAAAAAATTTAATTATGTGATGCAATTTCAAAATTATTAATACTTTTTCGTATTATATTTAAACATGACAATTATTGCATGCCATGAAAATAGTAAAATAGGATTGAAATGTATTTATGTAACATCTCAATGTAACCACTCTGTTACCTGCCGTAAATAATTATGATTAAGATGCACAAAGAAGAAATAACTATTTTTCTTTTAATTTAAACATTTCACAGATAAACAATTTACTTAATTTTATGTCTCTGTCAATTTATACAATTGTGTTAGCTTTCTTTAGGTTTTGGCCTTCACGTTAGTATTTAGCCATTAGTCAAGTAGAAATTTGCATTGAATTTTATATTAATTTCAATTAATTGTAATTAGTCATCAGTTATAAGTCGTCAGGAAGTCATGTCAGGCTCTTGGATAAAGCGGTGGCCTGTTTACTCAAGCTCATGTAATTTCACTGAACAAAATTGTACAAAATGCCACTAAAATTGACGAATTTCACTCAATATGAACACAAAATTCAATAATTATGAAAAAACTTCGATCATCTTTTCTCTCGATGGCGCCAAAACTCTGTTAGCATTCATAGATCATATGTTCATATATTGTTTTAGAGATAAAGTCGTCTTAAATAAAGTTTGAACGTAGTTTACGTATCTCAATGACATGAGGTATTTTTTTCTTTCTTTTGAATTCGTGACCACAAATTCCTATCAGTTAAAACATTTACTAGCTGACCGGCGAATTTCATTTCTCCATACTAGTATTTTTTTTCTTTTGAAGTTTCAAACAGTATTTTGTTGATTAGGGCTAGCGCTGCCTTAAATAAGTATTGTGACAAATTCGGACTTATTCTCTTTTAAGACCTACCATATAGATTGAATTATACAGCTCTCTCTACGGGCGCATCCTAGGTCTGAAGATGACACGAACTAGATTCATGGGACAAATATATTTTATAATAAAGTATTTCGAAACTAGAAGCAGGTCAATCGATATATATAGCGAAATTTATATAACATTCCGGTTTGACGTTGCGTGCGGTTACGCTTCGTATGAGGTGATAGCGAGTGGTGGGGTTTACGTACGTTCGTAACTAACACAATGGTGGTAATTCTGCTGTTACTTACTTTAAACTCTGCTACCAAACTTATTTTAGATGCATGCTATCTTTTTCAAATGAAACAAAAACACAAGAGATGAAACGTTTTAGTCCGAACATGTCAAATTGTGATGTTTTTAATCAACGTTTTCCGAGTGATAGATTAAACGTCTGTACAAAATATGTGTACGGTCTAATTTGACAGCACTTGGAGTGTTTTGTCTCTTTCTGTTATTTTGTTCCAATTTGAGGTTAGCCGGTAAATTTACTTTTGCTCGAGGCCTCACATCCAGGCCTCAGGTTATGCAGCACTATCACCTTTGGTGTCTCTAGGCGGCGTGAATTTTTTACCATCAAGAAATCCATCTGCTTTTTTGCTTTCTATTATCTTAAAAAAAAGTGCTTTGGGGGAAACAAGATAGATCTGCCAAAAAATATCTCGATCACGTCAGCTTTTACACAAAAAAGTCCTCATTGAAATCGGTTCAACTATTCAAAAGTTATGATGCTATTCGGACGCACACCGACACGTCAAACTTATAATACCCCTTTTTTCCGTCGGGATTTAAAAACTATAATATCGTATTCAAAAAAGGGACTATTTGAGTAATTTTTTGTTATTTTTATGTGTGTTTCGCAATTAACCTATAAAAGTATCTTTACCTCCATATCCCCGAAGAGGTAGGCAGAGGCACAACCAGGGCACCCACAACTAGCCGAAGACACTAAGTCCCATAATGTGGTAGGTGGCAACCCGGGCACATTTCCAATCCCAACCAACATTTTTTGTATTAGAAAATTCGAAAAATCCAATTTTCTTTTTGTTGAGCGACCCGGGATTCAAACCCAAGTCCTCATGCAGTCGAGTCCAACACGCGGACCACTAGACCACAGAGGCGATCCTGCCTATAACAAATGAATGGCGAACCTGTAATAAATTGAATTCGATGATTTTGATTTACATAAGGTAGATCGGAATTTATAGCTATGTCTAAAAAATTGACCAAGATCGACTAATGGTTAAAGTTATTGTCATTTTTGAAGTTATACTTCTTTTGGCGCGTTAGGAAAAAATGATGAGGGTAAATTTTTACGATGCGCGCGCACACCGTAACGAAAAACCGACATGATGAAGTTAGCTTTAGATAACATTTTAGTTTTTATTAAATATTAAATAAACTTTACTTAACTAAATAATGCATTATAATAAAACTTTTAATGTATTACACACCTTTTTTCTATGGTTAGTGTCATTTTGTCTACAAATGTAAAATAAGGTAAAAGAAAAAATTTTTAAAAAGATTTTTATCTTATTACGCCGAAGAAGTATAACTTCTAAAGCGTGTACATACTCGTAAGTACACAGACAGTTTTTTTCAACTACAAAACGTGGTAATTAGTAGTCGGTTTCTTTAGTTATGCTGTGCCTAAACTTTATTCAGCTCTATGTGGTAATGAAAAGGAGTCAGATTTTTCCAGTTACATTGTGGCTTATTCATTCGTTCGTTAAGTCGGTTTTTTCAGTTTTATCCTGCCTAATTTATTCATTAAGTTTGAGAACGTGTTAATAAAACAGGAGTCAGATTTTTGCAGTTTTACTGTGTTTAATTTTTTTTACCAAGAGGATGTGGAAGTGAAATAGGAAACGGATTGTTGCAGATAGACTATGCTTCAATCATTTGTTTGAGGCGAGAATGTCCTCTAGCACGTGTTAATAAAAAATAGAGATCAGATTTTCGTATTTTAACAATGCCTTAATTATCTTTGTTCAGGTTGAGGATATGGCCAATAGTAAAAGTCAGATTTTTGAAGTTTTACTTTACTTAATTTTTTGTCTGGAGTATGGAATCCAAAAATTTTAATTGGGATTTAAAATTATGTAAGTCTAAAACTGACTGTTTATTATTTACTCTTGAGACTTTCTAATAAAAACAATTAAAAATTTTATAATGTTAATAATTGTAGCTAAGTAGGTACTTATGTTAAGGAATTATTTATATACATTATCTTCTATGTTCTTCTTTGGTTGCGCAACTCAAAGTATATCTACATGCACAATCCCTTGTGAGGTAGGCAGTGTTAAATTAAGAATGTTTATATTCTATTTCTGCGTACCTGTCTACGTATCCTTCACCTTCCCGAGTTTTCAAAGATTTAGCACCACTCTCTGTTTTCACCCGAGGTCTTCTTGTGTTGTATGTATATTTGTATTGTATATTTGTTTTGTCAATGTTTTGTCTCCCACCCCTTTCATATAACTGAGCCACCTTAGCACTCTTTCAAAATGCAGCCACAGCTTTCCTTCATGGTGGTGTTAAAAAGAGAAAGAGCTCCGCTGTTTCAGTCATAAGAAAGAAAAATACAGATGAAAGATTGACAAAACAGATATGCAATAAGAATGTGGATGGATGTAGGTAGCCGGGGAAACCTAGTCTGAAATTCCACCACCAATTCTCTCGGATCTTGTCAATAGTTGGTGTCAAAAGTATCTGAAACCGGCGTGTTTGTAAGAATATGGATGAAGTCAAGCAGGTCTGCCATGATAGTGAGGTTTTGCACTCGATACTCTCTGCCTATACCTTTACTGTGCTACTACACGTATACTCGTATAATATAACTGTAGGGGCTTTCGAAAGCGTACTACAGACTTTTGATAATGATGATTAATTATAAAAAATTAAATAAAAATGAAAATGATTTTAAGCTTGTAAACAATGATATAATTACGCACTGATATTTAAAAGTATGATTAAATTATATTAAAATTATTGATTATTATTGATTTAATGATTGATGATAACACACGACTGATTAAATTATTTGATTGATTGATATTTTGATTGATTAATGATTTGATAATGATATGATACTGAGTCCGCCTGACGCGCGAGTCTGATACGAACTGATGATATTTTTGGTAATGATGCGAGTTGCGGCTTCTAGCCGCAAGGTGAAACCTGCTGAAGCTGCACTTTGCTTGAGCATATGATAAATGTACGTGCTGAGCTCGTACAATAACAGTACACCTGTTAATATAATCTTCTATATGGAATTCATCATACAAATTCAGCAGACCAATATGCCTGGTATCAATGGTGCCTGAAGCTCAGATGCGGATTAAATGTAGAGAGCACCCTAGGCAATCACCTCGTTGGCGCCCCTCTATTAGTGATAGCTAGGTAGACCACGACACGTGTACTTAGGCATGAATAAAATGTGATGAGAGTGAAGAAAGCAAAAAGGACAGAAGGAACATAGAAATACATGATGTCCCTGTGGAATCAGATCTGTCTGTATATTTTGACATCAATATTAATTTTGTTATTGTTTTTTTATATGTTCAAAAACTTCCGCGCGCCTTTTTGTAATCTTGCCCCTAGGCACATGCCTACTTTGCCTTAAGCATAATACGCCTCTGCGGGAGCTTTAGGATATATAGCACGTGAACGATACTGTTTCAGTTGCTTGATACGCTCACGTACATAATTTAACTTGAACAGTATTGACAGTGAATATTTAGTTAATATTACGCATAGATTTTGGTGAATACACACCACTAGCTATTGGCCGCAGCGTTGCCCGCGTGATAAATGGTCCAAAGGAACATTTTTCTGAATAAAACCTATTCTATGTGGTAATCCAAGCTACCATTTGTGTATGCCAAATTTCATGAAAATCGGATAAGCAGTTATTGCAACAAGGAGTAACAAACAAGCAAACAACCGTACAAACTTTCGCATTTATAATATTAATAGGAAATAGGATAGGATTATTAGAAACACACACAAACAAATACAAACACACAAATTGTGTATATGAGTGAAAACAACGGTAAGATTTTGATATATGATATATATTCACATAATAGTGAACGATAAAATAAGCGTTAAGGTAGGGGAGCTTAAGAGAGGATTTGGGGAGTTACTGGAGGCCTCAGATTATGATATGGGAGATACATTGTACCATGGTTAAACACATAAACTATCAAAACTTTTATAGAGGCGCGCTTTTAGATTATTCTGTCTAAATTTTAAAACTATTAATATATCTACTCGAACATTTAGGAAATTAACCTACGAGTATATAGAATGGAACAACAGACCTGTCATCCTTGCCACAGGATAAATGCGTCAGATTTGTATCAATTATGGTATCTATAGGCCATGGTTATCTCTTGAATTCTTACTAACCTTATGTTTTTTGGTTACAGATGTGGTTGACCCTACTCGTGTTAGGATCAATCATTTGCCTCTACCTCTACTATGACACATTAAAACCGAAAAAATTCCCTCCTGGTCCAAAATGGCTTCCAATTGTAGGCAGTGCTCAAGAAATCAACAAACTACGATTAAAAACTGGATATCTTTACAAAACTGTTAAGATATTATCAGAGACATATTGCAAAGATAGTCCACTTATTGGCCTTAAAGTTGGTAAAGACCGAATAGTAATGGTTAACTCTCTGGAAGCAAACAGAGAGATGTTGTTAAATGAAGACATAGATGGTCGGCCAAGAGGAATATTCTATCAAACTAGGACTTGGGGGGAACGACTTGGATTAATGTTAACTGACGGCGAGCTGTGGAAAGAACAAAAAAGATTTTTGCTGAAGCATTTAAGAGAGTTTGGATTCGGAAGGAAAGGCATGCAAGAAATTGTACATTCAGAAGCTGAAAATATAGTACATGATGTAAATGAATGTATTGGTAAAAATGGTAGTGCGATACTAGAAATGCATAATTTCTTTAACACATATATCTTAAACACTCTTTGGGCAATGATGGCTGGTCTCAGATACAAGCGAGAGGATCCCAACATGATAGTATTACAAGATATGCTGTTTGACTTGTTTGCTTCTATTGATATGATGGGATGTATTTTTAGTCACTTTCCTATTTTAAGTATTTTGGCACCAAAAGCATCAGGTTATACATATTTCATAAAAACACATCAAAGGCTCTGGAAATTTTTAAGAGAAGAAATTGCAAGGCATAAGGAACGTTTTGACCCTAATGCTGAAGATAAAGACTTTATGGATACTTATATTAGAGTTTTAAAAGAACGTGGGGAGGTAGATACTTACTCTGAAGGTCAGCTGGTAGCAATTTGTATGGACATGTTTATGGCGGGGACAGAAACAACTAGCAAGAGTATGAGTTTCTGTTTCAGCTATTTAGTAAGAGACCAAGAAGTCCAAAAGAAAGCTCAGGAAGAAATTGACCAAGTTATTGGAAGAGATCGCATGCCTTGCATTACTGATCGACCAAAGTAAGTTTGCAATTTTGTTGTACTTAATTAATTTCTCCCAATCACTCATAGACGTTTTTTATAATTAATTATTTCTGCCATCTTTCGACATACCATTCGGTCCGGTTTAGGTAAGTTTAGGTTAGCGTTTCTTGAAAACTTTTCATTCACGCTGGTTCCATTTAGGACCATAACTAGATCCTACGCTGTGTCTGCTTTTAAAAGTACCAAGTTAGACTTTAATTGAATCCAAATCGTTTGATATAAGCTTGAAGCTGTTAGGAGTAATCCAGCTAAACTGATCTCAACTTTTGTTGGTAAGGATGTAAGTACTTTTCAGATCGTAAGTGAGACTGTAAGAAAGAAATAAATAAATTTATTTATTTGCGGAACATGTGTGTTTTATACATATTTTTGTACGGCATTGCTGTCGTCGATAGAACCGTGACAAATAGAAAACGTGTAGTGCCATACAAAATGGTGTGCCAGAAATCCGGTATTTTTTTTAATTAAATTAAAACTTGTTCACTTGATTATTTACGGCATCAGTTTCATAGTGTTTCAGTACAGCTTCTAATCAAATGATAACAGTGTTTTTATGTACAAAACAAATGACCAAAACGGACTCACTCTACCTGTACATTTGAATTCTCACCTACACTCAGTTGGACAGCTTACAGGTGACGCCATAGTGCTGAATCTTATTATTTTATGCTCTTATGCTCTTATATCGTCCTATATACGTCATCTGGTGGTTCATATGACCCATCTATTTTTGGCATGGGCCTGTAGTCTATAAGCCTAATAATTTGGTCATATGGTTGCGACACGCCACTAATGTTTATGGTGTCTATAGACAATGACCATATCTATCCATCAGAACAGCATTTTATTTGACGACCTCTAAATAAAAAAAGAGATCTAGAGAAAATCAAGAAAAAAATAAAAATGAAGACACTTATAAATACAAGTATAAATAAAACGATGAGGTTATTATTTATAATTAAATTCTAAGTACTTCTGTTAATAAATAACTTTATCAATGATACACAGGGCAAATTATACAAGAATAAGTTGGGATTAATATAAGGAAGTTCTTGCAGTTTGTTTTATTAGAAACTAAAAGAGAGTAACTAAAAGCAATCTTGATTTCTAGTAAACGAAGTTTTCACGGACAGTTTATGTCCATAACTTGAGCAATCCTATGTAATCTATAAACTTTGATTTGTGCAATAAAACATATTTTTGATTCTGGTAATTAATCTAATTTTGAATTTTTAAATTGTATTTCTTTTATCTGTCTTACTACGTGAAAAAAGGACACAAGCTGTTCGCCTATGTCGTGTTTTACTCTACTACATAGTGAAGCACTATAAATGTGTCTTTGTTAGCATTGTTTCGCAGTTAACTACAAAATGGTAATTCATACGGACGCAGCAGTTTCTCAAGTGTGGCTTTTTGCATCACAAAGCGATGAAACGCGTATGCCATGTTCCAACTGTACTAGCATTTCGCAGATGTTTTACTGTCGCAAAGTTTTGCATGAATTCACTGCTGCAAGCGAACTTGTCACTGTAATAATGAGATAGATATACCTACACCCAAAAATACACGTAGATATTTAATAAAGCGAAAGATAAGTGTTCGGAACTTGCATTGCAATGCGCATACAATATTTTACAAAATAATAGAAAATCCCAAAAGGACGTTCTAAGTAAGCAGTAAATAGTATTTTTTGAAATTTGTGGTATTTTAAAAAAGGATCAGTTTTGTTTTCATATTTATTAAACTTATAGATTGCATTTTTAATGTAATAAAATCAGATAATTAACGTCAAGAAAACAAATTCGTATATTTTATTATATAATTATGAGGGCAATTTGGTAATTACTCGAGATTATCAAAATTTAATAATGTTTTAGATACAGTATAGCATTATGCATCTCTATTTTTTAATAATTAATAAAATGAAATTGGTTTGGTTCCATTTGGTTTCTGGAGGTGGCGTTAATAACTGCGACACAGTCTCTGACTAATGCAGTTATTATCGTTGCAACCTGCTGTAATTATGTAATTGTATAATTGTTTCAAATAAATATTTTCAATTTCAATTTCAAGTCACAGCGCTTGTTTATATTTTTAATGAATAATTTCTTTATCGCCTCTGTATTCTAGCAGTTCAGGTGTTGGACTTGACTTCATGAGGTTCAAGCTCGATTCCCGGGTCGGGCAACTTAAAGAAAATATGTTTTTCCAATTTTCTAAAAAAACTGTTGCTTGGGATTAGATGTGTGTCCGGTTTTTGATTAGGTACATTTAGTTTCATACTATTTCTAAAGTGAGTAATTCCTAATACTTCAGCGTTTGTTTGAAACAAGTATGTTCTGTTTTTGTGTAGGGTTTTCTGTCTTTTTTTGGTTTGAAAATATACATATTCGGGCACATAAGTTGAGGGTACGATTGGTTCATTGCCTGGCAATATGTATAATAAATTTAAATCTATACTGATATTAGCGGGACGCAAGCGAATGGGAGGGCCAGAAACTTTTTTCCTTGTTTAAAAAACGTTTTCAAATGACGTAAGAGTCATGCTCAAAAGGGTCAGATTATTTAAATTTGCATTTTTGGACATACATTGTACTTGAACAGTAGGTTGTAGTGCATTTTCATGTCTAAATAATTTGGGGAGCTTTGGAATTCTATAAATGCGTTTAGTAATAAGGTAATCTAATCTAACGCGTTCGCGTAACTTCGATCCCTTTATTGGGCTCCCGTACTATGTACACTTACTGTAAAGGAGAAAAAAATATAGCGTACTTCGTTTTCCATGTGTTAACGCGCTGGTCGCTACAAGAGCTACATGACTCTATCAGATTAGGCTTAGTTCGGTTTTGGTAACTTTTATTCATGTTCTAAACAGGCCATGTATGAATTTCTATTTTAATTTCAGCATGCCATACAATGAAGCCATAGTGCATGAAAGTGTTCGACACTTCATGGGGAGAACTTTTGGTGTTCCTCACCGTGCCTTGAAGGATACTACGCTGGCAGGGTACAATATACCCGAGGTATGACAATTTTTTCTATAATAACCAAACAAATTAATTAATAAATAATAGTTTAAAAAACTAACGACGTCCCTTTAAAGCTTAGATGAACTAAAAAAAAAAAATATTTTCTGTGATATGAAATAAAAATAGTGTGCGAGACTGTGTGACCAAAGTGTGTGTGTGACTAAGAAAAAACATACCTTTTATCGTATAAAAGCACAGGGTGCTTGTTAAGATATTTTGTAATAAGTTTACTGTTCTTCATATCTATTAAATGAACTATTAAATTTGTACGATAGTTAATTTTTTTCTTTGTCTCCCATTTTTTTATTTGAACTTGTAGAAAATTATTTTCTATTTTTTAGTGCAGCTATAGGCGAAGTTATTAAAAGACGCTAAAAAAGTTAGTTTCTTAAAGTGTACTACCCGAAAAGATAAGGCAAGGCACTCACCATCGGCTGAAGTTAGGTGACAAATCTATCGTCAACCAGGCACATATAAATTAACAAATATCTTTGGACATATTGATCTAACTCCAAAGTATGCAAATTATATGCCTGAGTTATAGGTGTTAGTCAACGATACTAATACAAAGATACACATAAATAGATACCTTTATAAATTTAATAATCAACCAGACCAGGAAATACAGACATCTATGTTTATCGAACCCGACTCTAGCGGTTGGTCGATAGGGTTAGGCATGTACGCTAACCCCTCGGCCGACAAGGCGGTTAATGACAATCAAAAATAATTATGCAATATTTAATAACCTTTTTAATACAGCTAAGAATCATGTTGATTACGTTAGTCTACTCGTTGAAATATTTTGCCACAGACAGACGCACAAACACACACACAGAAATTTCAAATTTGTGGCACCCCTCTTTTGCTGCCATCGAGGTTTATTAAAAAATAAACTAGGCGTACATTATGAATAGCTGTCATTTTTTTTTGGAAAACGATATTATTTTTTGCAAATCCACGATTATTGGAACTACCAACCTTGTGATGATATATCTTAGAATAGTGCTTGATCGCTTCTAATTTATCCTTCCAGGAGACGATGGTACTGAACAATTACACCAACATTCTCATGGACCCAGCATTGTATCCTGACCCCTATGAATTCAAACCAGAGAGATTCCTCTCCAATGGCAAGATATGTCTACCTGATCATTATTTCCCGTTCGGTCTGAACAAGCACAGATGTCTGGGAGATGTACTAGCTAAATGCAACATATTTGTATTTACTACAACTGTGTTGCAAAATTTCTCCTTAATACCAGTTCCAGGAGAACCCCTTCCATCTTTAGATCATGTAGATGGAGCTACACCATCTGCCGCACCGTTTAAATGTTTAATTAAACCTAGGGAGAAATCAAGTTAAATTAATATGTGTTGTTGTTTTTAAAAATAAGCTTAAATATATTAAAGAATAAAACCTTCGACTTCTGTACTCATTGTCTTTATTATTTTTATTCCTCTTTCTGGGTCAGGCTAAGACCTTTAGCCCGTATTGCCACGTCTTCCGTGCCACATCATTTTTCTTGTTATTTATTTTCAATTATCTTTTTCAGTTTGTTTAAATAAAAATACTCAGACCAATAAAAAAGTATTAAAAAAAAGTGTAGATAAGGCAATGCACCCGCAAAGTGGTTTTAGTAATATGAAGACGATACGATGATATGAAGACGGCTACATTTTAGTAAGAAGGATACTATCTGTGTTAGTCAGTTGCAAGCAGGCGACAACGTATGAAGTTATATTTTTTTTATATAGAAAATGTAAAAAATATTAAAAGTATGTAAAAATAATTCGTGTTTAAAAAATGTCTTCAGGAATTACTTTTAGGTAATTTAGGTAAAAGAACAAAAAATGATAGAAATTGTTTCTGGAACATAAAACTCCTCACTGTTTTAACGGTGTGGTACAATAATTGATTTGGTACCTACTAGTGGTCGCCCTTTGGTCGAAATTCGACAATATTAAATTTTGATATCTTGTTGATAAGAACGCCATCTTCATTTCTTAGGACCAACTACTTTGTTTCCAAACTTTTTAGTGCGACATCTGTGATCTTTTATCGTTATCATCAATATATTTGTTTGTGTGTGTCAAATGCATGGTAGTGTGGGTAATATTTAATTTATTGTACTTTATAAGCATTATTATTGAAAAATATTAGCGTTCTGCATTTCTCCTACACATAAACTATTAGTGTGCCAAATTTATGCTCCTGCGTGGGCGCAATTTTCGTAGAAAGGGCTCCAAAGTTTTGGCATCATGTATTAATATACATATAGATACATTTTCTCCAGAATTAGAGAACATTTGTTTTTTTTTTATATTTACTCTCTTTGAGTATTGAATAACAGTGCTTAGTTATTCCTTTACATTTGTTTTTTAAAGCAGTAATTTTGGGATATTTTTCTGTACAAATTGTTAGGATGTATTAAAAAATAGCTGGTTTCGAAGCCATATAGATAAAATTTTCATTCAAAACTTAAAGATGTCCTGATGGTAAACCAACCATGGCCTATAGACATCATAGATATTATAGGTGCGTTGCTGTTATGTGGCCGAGTTGTTAGACTTTTTGCAACTCCCATCCAGACCGGGACATGGTAGTGCCGTTATGTCGACAGGAATAGGTAAAGCGATGGATTCCTATCTGACAAAATTGCTGCACAGCACTCTACTACCAATGGCCTCGTTGGTAATAACTCAAAAATCATATACGAACTGCCAGGGAGATGGTATTTACTATTTAGTGATTATTTTTTAAACTGCTTACTTTAGAGAGAAATGGTAGTAGAAACCTCAATATCATTTTTGAATACCTATTAATAGTACCTCACTACCTTTACTATTCATCAAGGTACTCATCACCTTTTTTATGATATTGGAAGTCAAACAAGCAGACGGATTTCCTGAAGACACTAACTGTGGTAATGATGCGTTGCCAATTTTTAACCAGAACACGTCATGACGTTATGGCGGCAAGACTATGTAAGGCGGTGGTAACAATCCGGGTGAGTCGCCACAAAACTCTACTACCTAGTCAGATGTCACGGTGTTAGTGACGGTAAGCCTATGCTCACCTTTTACGAGCTGCCTGGCAAGAACGCAGATGGTCTATTTTGCAAAGGAGCCTGGTCCAACACGGGAAAAATAAAAAAAATTGAGTTTCAGTTCTAAATACCTAAGGGAAGCCCCTAATTTTTTTTGGTGTGAAAATCTTAATGTGGTTCATAGAATACATGTACTTAAAAGGATTCGATAGTGTAGCTCTTACAGTTTTGGAAAAAAATGGCTGTGTATGGACGGATAGACAGACAGTCATACTTGATGACGAATGATGACGAATCTATAAAAGTTCCGCTGGCTACGAAACCCTAAAAAGGATTCAAATCGTAATCCGATTTTATGAAAAGTTATGTGTGATCTAACATACATGAATTTAACATTGGGTTTATTACTACCTCCAATTGTGAACTATGTGATAAACAGGAAGACGTGCAACATATTTCGGCGGAGTGCGTCCGTAACGCTGCCAAAAGGGAACAATTTTTGCCTTTTTATAACAAAAATAATAGAGAGGTAGGTATGTTTAATAGTGTTTTGGCTGACCCCTCATCGGGCGCAGCTAAGATACTGTACACATTCCTATCCAATAAATGATTAGTAAATATATGTTAGGTTTAAGTTATCAGAATAAGCGTTTATAAGATTGCCATTTTCACTGTGTGAAAAAAATCTCTAAATTTTTAAATTTAAAAAAAAATTGTCGGTTGAAAATTGTTTCCGTGTCGTGCAATATTTTACCAAAGTTTTAATTAAAGAAATGTTATATAACATAGGTAGTATAAATTTATTTTTCGAATCCCGGGTCGGGCAACAAAAAATTGGGTTTTTCCAATTTTGTAATAAAAAAAAATGTTGCTCGGGATAGGATATGTGCCCGGTTGGCGATAGGCTTGCCACCTATCACATTGTGGGACAGTATCTTCGGCTAGTCGTGGGTACCCTGGTTGTGCCTCTGCCTACCTCTTCGGGGATATGGGCGTGAAGATATTCTTTTTTTTATTTTTTTTATGGCATTCGTAGAAACATGCGCTGATTTTATAGTCTAAGATCCGAAGTTAGGTCGACCAACGTCCAACACCGAGCTGATAATAGAATGAAACCGGTTTTACAGCAAAATTTAGTATATCCGAAAATATATTAAAAATTATAAACATTTTTTCTAATGTTTTTTATTCATTAATTGGTGCAATATTACGGGTTTATTCCGACTTAAAGACCAGACTTACTTAAGAAACAAGAACTATATCTGGATTGCCAGGTATAAACAGATAATTATTGTCGATTCTAGTTACTTTCACGGAATCGGATGATAAAAAAATATATCACCATATCTGCAGTTTTATTACATTTTTTACAAATTTTATTACAATTTGTGTTGATTTATAGAGTTGGCTGAAAAAAAAATTGGAACCATGAAAAACATTTTATTTAAAATTTAAATAATTAAAAATGTTCGGTCCAGGATTTGATTAAGCTTGTAATGTAATCGCTAATATACTAACTGAATTATAAAATATGTTTTATTCTATTATCAGTTCGGTGTAAGTTGATGTAGGTTCGGATCTTCTAGTATTAACTTCGGCGCTTGCGACCCTTTCCTTTGCATGTGTGCAAAGTCGTTGCGTGTGCTACACTTCACGTGTGCCTGTCGCACACATCGCATATAAATTATAATAATAATAAATATCCCTGGACAAGTGACACAAATTGAACCTAACCCCAAAGTAAGCAAATTTTATGCTTACTACACATGCGATACTATACATAGAAATACTTAAGTAGATACCAGAATATATTTAATAAATACCCAGACCCGGAAACAATTAAATATTTATCACAGAAATGCCTGCCCCCGTCGGGAATCGAACCCGAGCCTTGCGGTTTGTCGATGTTGTTAGGCATGTACGCTAGCCACTCTACCGTTTTTCACTTTTTCATTCGCAACTGTATGTGACGACCCCGTTTATACTCGTTTATTGGTCTGAGTAAAAACATTCCTAAGCCGTTATAAAATGTCATGTAAAGGTCTTGAGTAAAGCGGCGGCCACCTTAGTTATTTTGTGAGATTTGGCAGCAAAAGGAAAAACATTAATGTGTTCATAAACATTTCAGTTGTGCACTCTTACTAAACAAAATTTAATTAATTGCCACTTAAATTAATTAAATTAACTAACGAAAAAACTACTTTCATCGTTTTTTCACGATGACGTCAAAATTCTTATTTTTTTAATTAACACGATACACTAATGTTTTAACGAACTAACTGCACTAAATTGTACAAAATGCCACCAAACTTGACTAATTTTACTAAACACTTACAAAATCTTCAAATCATGAAAAAACTGCAACCAACTTTTCTCCAGCGCGATGGCGCCAAAACTTTCTGTAAGTACATAATATTGTCGTAATAGACTTGACTTTTATAAGTAATATAAGCGACTCACCAAAGTACATTATTTTAAATTTATTTTTATTCGTGTAACGCAGGTATACTTGCCGCGGTTGGAATTCAGTGCCTTCTCTCATTTAGCCACCATGTTGATAGCGTCATGTTTGCCGGTAGATTTTCACCGGTCCGGGGTGCCGGCCACTGGACGGCGATGCACCTATAAAATTTATGTTGTCTATAGGTCATGGTAGTCTCCATGTTCCATTCGGTCTGGTAGAAGTACAGTTTAATCTCGTAGGCAAATGAATAAGGGCTAGGACAAATTAGATGAAAGATTCAAACTGCTCACATAAAAACAGTTCAACTGCTTCAACATTTCTAAAAGTAACTCGTTTATATGCGCTGCTAGACGAACATATTTTTGATTATTCATAACTAACGATCTAATACGCAACAGCTGCTGAGGATAATAATGAAAATAATAATTAATGTAAACTTAATTAAACAGTTCTTAAACACAAAAAGCGACCTCTGTTGATAAAGTTTAGTTTTTTAAGGAAACGGTGGAACTCAGGAGGTTGGATAAGATTTTTCAGAGGAAACGAGGAACCAGATGTTACAAGTGGCAAATAGGTGGCGTAAAAATAAAAACCTTAAGGTGGTTTTATAACTATTTCTTTGACCGAAGTGTTAAAGTTTAAATTAACGACCTGTAATAGTAAAATAATAAAAAATACAATAAATAATAATTAAATATTTTTATCACGCAAGAACACCAGTTCCAGAGACTCTCGACGCCACCCTCGAATAACAACACCCAAGCGATTTGATCAAGGAATGTTAACCTTTGTCTATAATTAACTATAATCATTGTATACATTCTCATTGTATAAATGTTTTTTCAATCTTCATCTTACTATTTTTTTCACAAGACCAAAAAACGGAACATGCCTTTTCTCATTATGAAACCTTGCTTTTGTTCAATCCCATTCAGCACCCTATCATATATCATTAAAACTTTCGCTCAATCTCACCCAGCAACTTATCACATTAAAAATTAAAAAAAATATTGTTCTGGTTTAGTGGGTGAGGTAACTGGTCAGTGGCAACTGACATAAAATCATAATATCCTCTAAAATTGGCAATGCACCTTTGCTATAGCATATACGGGCGGCATTCCTTCAAGACTTTTCAGCATTGCAAGGGTATATCCACATATTAGTGTCCGGGACGTTGCCGTGACTATAATATGAATCTAAGTCAGGGGGTATCTGTTTAGACACCAGTGACATGACCGATATTTGTCGTCCAATTTCATTTCAAGTATAGTTTCTACTAGCTGTTGTCCGCGTGGTCCCACAGGAGCATTGTTTAGGGATAAAAACTATACGTGTTAATCTAAGTTACCCTTTAGGTTCAGCAGTTTTGCGTGAAGAATTAACAAACAAAAAACACCCAAACAAACTTTCGCATTTATAATATTAACAGGATACTTGATGTCCGTATAATATTGTATTGAAAAAACTATCGTAACATTTTTTGCAAAAAAATGGACAAAATGTATGTCGGTGTACTGAGACACGTTCCGTTGTCGTCTCAGAAACTGTAGCACGGATTCAGATGAGTGTGAACAAGTTCATATATAAAAACCGCTATACTTTTTCAGTTCACTTATTTGAACCCTCCCGGAGGCTGTCTAATACTCTAAAAACGAATAGAAATAAGTGAATACACAGTTTGTAAATAATTTATTTTCCTCCTGTTTCCGTATCCGATAAAAACATCGATTTTACAACATCAACTTTCTTACACATAACTATTTTGTATATAGTATAGTATTACATCAAGGAGGCGAATGTATACGCATCGCCAATCTTTGGGCTGGTTGACAGCTATTCCAGAGATACGAGACTTATGACATCACTGTTGCTTTACAAAGAACTGATTTTAGCTAAATGTGTCATACAAAGAAATTTCAATCAATTTTTAAAGAGCGCTTTTCGAATCATCTTGCTTTGGTGAAATGTTCTAACATCATGGAACTGTCGCTCTGGGTGCCCTCGTACTGTCTTTCGAATAGCTGTCAAACTTGTATTAAGAAAACTCTGAAACTCAGCACAGTCAAAGCAGTTGTGGGATTGCAAAATAGTGGAGACAGACTTTTGTTTGAGTTTACAAAAAAAAAAGTTAAAATGCAAACGCTTTGTTTATGACTGCTTCATTAAAAAGAAAACATTTAAAAGAATAAATATCGAACATGTTATTCATATTAAAAACTAAGAACTGAATGTTAGAAAGTTCAAGTCTTTAATCTCCTGAAGGAGAAAACTTAGAAAGCAGTAATAACATTATTTTACTCATACAAACTGTTATTAGCTGCAGCCGGTACAAAAGCCGACTCTAGTTTACAATATTATTAACAGATGCTATTCTTCTGTGAACTTCAAACAAATTTCACCATAGAGAAAAAGTTTATCTCCATTCCTATGGCGCTGTTACAATACTGAGCTATGAAACATAACAAAAACGTAATGCCTTATTTTTGGTAGACTTTAGTGAAGCGACCACGTTGAACTGGTTGAAAGGGCCACTATAATGTTCTGCTCTGAATGTACTGTGTTAATAAGTTTGCATAGAACATAAACTTCTCATTGTGTCAATGGGAAATATTTACTTGAAGTTTTAAAGCCTGAAGCATCAAAATCTAACATCTTACCGTTGATCCTATGATTGGAAACAGCGACGGATCCAAGCGTCCGTAAATTGACATTGACATACATGTTCATACCTGGCAACCCGGATAAATAACAGGTATCATAACTTTTGCAAATTTTATATGTCAAATACTTCAAGTTAGGATAAAAATTTCTTATCAGTTATTCAATTTTTTTTAATATATACTACTTATAACTATTATAAAATGTTTCATTCTACTATCAGCTCGGTGAAGGTCAACTTAGATTCGGATCTTAGATTATAACTCGTAAGTATTTTTGGTATAACTCGGAGAAGTGAGAAAAGCAAAAAGATCTTAACTTTTTAACCCTTGCATTGCAATGCATTTTGTAAATGCAGTCTCATATTTGAAAATGTTTTAGTTGTCTATCATTTTTGTTAATATGTAGTTTAGTTTTAGTCTACAGTTTTTAGGTAGTATACAACAAAAAGTTCTAAGTATATAAATAACCTCATAATTTAAAATAATTCATTCCTGCGTATCGCATGCGATTTTTATGCCTTGTTTCTGAAATTATGGGAAAGGCTTTTTCTTTTTGAATGTTAAATTTTTTGTACTGTTTGATTGCTAAAAATCGCATGCAATGTCATACATGTCCGTTATTTTAATACAAAAAAACGAATTTTAAATTTTAGAAATACTATGTTCTATATTGAAAGATTTTTTTCTTTTTTGTAGTCTACGTCATCATTTGTTGGTACGAATGTATATTGTGTAAGTTTGTCTTAAAGATCTCGACAAATATTTTACAATACCAATGATTTTATGTTATCTGATCAGGTTGCTCAGAACATAGTAATTACTGTACTAAGATACATTACTCATCTTATAGATAACTTTGACTAAAGTACATCAATTTTTAGGTTCACATTATAGTCTGTATCACAGGGTATTAAAGACTATAATGGTGGTGATTTAGTTAGCGCACCCACTAAACCTGTTCAGTTATCGCTATCTTCTTCCAGCTATAGCAATAAAAAGGGTAAAACACGTTTAGTTCTGTCAGATTCAAATTATTAATTTAATTCAAATAATCACATCACATGATAGGTTAATTTCAACCTCCGTACTATTTAGAAAGTGCCGGTAGATAGAGATTCCTCTCTAACAGTTATATTTTGATGTTTAAATTTAAAAGGTACATGAAAATTTTTTAGAAAGTTATTATATTTAAACTAAAACTAATACGTTTTAAATGGCTTATAAATTTCAACCACGACAAGTAAAAGGAATGACCTTTTGCTGGTTCAGTTGTAAAAAATAAATAAATAATAACAATGTATTTGGTATACGTAGAATTTGAAACAAATGAAAACTAGTGTGTGTGTGTGTGTGTGTGTGTGTGTGTGAAGTGTGTGCATGAGTGCATTTGTATGTGTATATGGAAATATTTAGACAGACTTTAGGCTTTATAGCACTAGTTATTATATTAAAATTTGGAAACTCTACTGACGGTAATAAGTCATTCTTTAAACGATGCTTTATCAAATCTTCAGTTTGATTATACTCAAGAGATTTTAGAAAGTGGTATACTTTGTATATGAGGTAAGTTTGTTCACTAGATTTCTAAAGATTTTTAATCTATTTCTCGAAAAAATATTAATTAAATGGTGCCAGGTCTAATCTGACATGTCCAAAATGTTTCTTTTTTGTTCCATTGGAAAAAGATATCATACACCCTTAAATAAGCTTAGTCGGTGGTCAGCATATTTACCACCAATGTCGACTTAAAACTTGGAGTACTTTGTCTACGTTTATTAATATCACCGAAGGGTTATTTTTCTGTCACCGCGATGCAAGGAAAAGGTTTCAGCTCATGTATCGTCAAACTTGCTATAGCACGCGTGTAACTTTTTCCTACTTTCTTTTTACGCCGACGCCTGCTCTATAAAACTTATCCCAGACCCTAAACATTACTTTTAGTTACTGGTCTATTATGATCTAAGTTATCCTTAAATACTTTATAAATGTCAGTCGTTAATTGTAAAATACAACACTCCTTTTCCTTATTATATAACTTTGGCTTAAAGTTTTTCTTCAAAATCACGCTCTTCCCTGTATACACTCGTCACACATGCTTATAACTGTACTTTTTATAAAAACACTATTCATATTTTATGAGCAAGGAAATAAGAGTACACTTTCCATCTCCTAAAACTTTGTAACGAATAAAATATACTTGCACTGGAACATTGAAGTGACACTTTACACCAATATTATTTTAATAACAATCTGCAAAAAAAATCTTCAAATAGGTATTCATTTTTCTCAAAATCGTCATTTGACTTTGACAATTTGCGTTAAAATACTGCTGAATTATGAAGTTAAGGTTTAGACTCCGTTATACTTTAGTCAAAACATTTAGTTTCATAAAAATCAGCCCACATTTTTGACCAACACATTATCATATTTCACTTTGTTTTAATATTAAATGAGTTTTACCTATTTTTTATGATTATGATTTATTGAACTTTGTCTTGGCCAAAATAGGTATGAATTCCTGTTAGGATTTTGATAAAATAAAATGAAATAAAAAAGTTTATCAGTTATGAAGTTGAACTATTGAGTAAATATACAATAATATTAGCAAAGTAATTGATTTTAGAAGAATTTAAAAAAAATGTAACCGATACCTTAAAATGAATTTAAATACCGTAAAAACATTTCCAAATTCATTGTTTCTTTCAATTTTTAAAACTAGCTGCCCTAACTTTGCATAACCAGTATACTTTGATGTTATTTTTAATCAAGAAATAATTTTAAACTTTTTTAAGAAATAATTCAGTAAATCACTCTTTTATTTAGTCAATCCGCAAAAGCATTCATGAAAGTACTTTCGATACCGTTCATGTTAGACAAAAGTGACGTCATCACTCTTGTAACATCTCAGACCAATCAAATGTCGGAAAATTAGAAATTCAGAAATTTGATTAGTCGAAGGCCATGCTTAAGAATGACGTTATTTTATTCTAACACAAACTACAGTATAGTTTACACATAGTTTTAATTTTACATACATTCCGAATTCGCAGGGCGATTTTTTGTAATTTTTCACCCTTTACACAAACACAATATGTCAAATAAAGTATTATACTTATGAATTCTATAAATATCAGTATCGTTATATATCATATCATTTTCAGACTCCTTATTCAAGATACAATAATTTTCTTTACAGCAGTTATTATTTGCTAGGTAAACTATATTTGTTAGTATGTTAATGTTGAGTACAATGTCAGTGTCCAAAATGTCTACATTACTTAAGTATTTTTAAAGAAACGGGTTCGTATTACCTATTTCTATAAAAATAAAAAAAAAAATCAAGAAACTGCAAATCACTTTCAAAAAGCCAAATCGAATCTGTAATATAGATAGATAATTCAAAATAATAAATGTTTTATTTAGAATTATCTACCTATTAATATTATAGTATTTTTAAAGAAACGGGTTCGTTTTACCTGATTCTAAAAAAATAAAATAAAAAATAAAATACAAGAAACTGGAAAGCAGTTTCAAAAAGTCAAATCGAATGTGTAATATAAATAGATAGTTCAAAATAATAAATTTTATTGAAAAGAGTTGAAAATACAAAGCAAAAAATGTTTCTTTCCGTCTTAGCTAAATTGAGCACACCCCCATCACACTGACGAATAGAAGTCTAATAGAAGAAGAAGAAGAGTAATAGAAGAACACGTAATATATATAACACATTTCTGTGATTGAATATTCAGTTGTCTGTTTCAAAAAATATCTTCGGATTTGTTTTTCAACTAGTTTAAAAATCATTGGAACGCGAGAGCGAACAGACGTCTAGTTCTATATAATATGATTGATAGCATTACTTTTAACAAAAAACTGAAGATGTCAACTTGTCGCTGAGATCTGTACTCTTACAATGGCATTATCGAAAAAAGTAACACCTACATAAATACAAGATGTCGTTATTAATATTCGCACATCTTTTTAAACTAACTACATGTTCCGAAGAACTTCGTCCATTCAGTTTACATGGAAAAATTAAAATGTTGTTTTTCCTAGCTTCCTCCTTGTCCTGGTTCGAAACTACCTCCCCATAAATTTTCATCCAAATTGGTTCAGCCCTTCTTGAGGTTCAAGTAGGGTAACTAACAAGACTTTATTTTATATACATAGAGATTAGTAGTGGGGTGCGTCATTTCGGTCTAGACGAGCTATATCTACAAAAAAAATAGTATGTCAAAAATCAGCATTTTCCAATGTCTTGTTCCTATATCTAACAATTAGAACAAAATAAAGACACTATATAACTGTACTTAACCCAAACCATTTCTTTTGCTTTTGACAGCAGCAAAAAACAAACACGAAAAAGACAGATTGTACATGACTTTGACAGATGTCAAAAGTAAAGCAAATGGCGGTAAAGCAAATATCAAACGCAAGGAAAAATTCTTAGTCTACACGATCGCCCCAAACATCAAGTTACACATACCTAATCTAAACATTTAACACTTATTTTTTTGTTCGTGGATTCACGTTATTTTCATATATATCACACATCTTTGGTAAATATTTGTAAAACATATTCAAAAACAAAAAAACTGTGCTACCTACTTAATTTTAAATTGATTTGTAAAACAACAAAGTAGCATTTCAATGACTATTTTTTAACATCACGAATAATAGTAAATTATATTTTATGTGCTTACAAAACCTTAATTATGTTAGTTACAATTTTAGAGCTTGCAGGACAGATTTTATGAAGTTTTAAAACATTTCTGCCTAAAATCGAAGTATAACTGTCTAAAATTTTGAAAAAATAATGTCAACAAACTTGATAATATTACAGTTAGTTACAATTTAGATAAATTGGTGACCTGTAAGCCTAGTTACAGTAGTACTAGTACTACTAGTACTACTAGTACAGTAGTACTAGTAGTTTTAGTTTATTAAACCAAAATAGTTATCAGAAATGAACAAGCGGTACTAAATCTGAAACAATATTGTTCCACAATTACTACTAAAGCTACAAACTATTTGATACATTGATAAGAAATTACCGATTGACTTCAAATCGATAATTTCAACTTGTACTTTACTGGTTTCTATGAGATATGACGTAAGAATACTGTTACTACTGCAATTGTTATATTAGTTCTAGTTTGGATTATTAAATACGATTTTGTTAATTTGGCTATAAAACACTTACATTTTAGTATTCTTTCACATTTAGGTTCTTGGAATTCAAATTAATCTTGTAGCTTCAGTATTTTTACTGTAGATTAATTCTTAAATTTAATGTTTCTGATTTCTATTTACAAAATACAAAATGACATATCAACACTTAAACTTAAATATTTATTTTTAAAGACACAATTACAAAATAATACAAACTAATATCAGATTTTTTTTGTTAAAAAATCAATAGTCAATAATACAATATTAAAAATGCAAAACCTAAACTATAACAATAGTAATTACTATGTTAACATCGCATAATAATATCATCAATTTTCTGGTAATTCTGAATAAGATTCTAGAAAGGAATGTTAATTATTAATAAAAAAGTACAATGATAAATCATACCCTTAAATTAAAATTTCGAAAACATTTATCTCTTGCTTTATAAAATAAACAGTTACTGGTGTCGCTAGTAACCCTGGCCAGATTTACATCATTTAATGCCAAGATTTTTAACTTTTTTGAAAAATGGATTTTTTTTATCACTGTCAGACCTCAAACATCTTTGGTCATCCCATAGTGAAAACTTCAATACCCTTTACTCCATTTATTCTGTATACCGAGTCTCGAAAAAATGAAAAAAAAAGGCATCAAATACATATTTTTACTTTTTTTAAATTGTTAACAATCGCTCTAACAACAGATTCGGAAAAGTTACGTGAAAGTCTAAAACTTTCTAACTTTTCTCTTTTCGTATTTTTATTTTAGCACTTGCCCTGTGCATGGGTTATGATGTGGTTGGGTTTAGTTGTTAACGAAAAATTAGTTTTTAGAAGAGATGCTTTTCTGTGTACCCGACATTACAAATCTTTGCCAATGCTTCTTATTGTAGCGTCATATAGAATTTAGTTGCTCCGCAGTCTTGAACTCTATCTGAAAAATGAACGAATCAAGTTTAGACATTTAAGAGGAGAGTGAAAGTTAAACGTCAAAGGCCATATTACCAACATACCACGGATGGTAAAGTACCGTGGTCTAGGGCTTCCTGGTACCAGGTAGGGATTCCCGGCGCCTTCGGACCCTTTGAACTCGGTGGATGAAATTTGGCACACTTAAAGCTAGCTTATGTGTAGGAGAAGTGCAGAACGCTAATATTTTTCAATAATAATGCTTATAAAGTGCATTAAATAAATAAATAAAACACTATACATACTGCCATACGTAGTACGTTCGTAGTTGGCTCAAAAGTAACATGTACAAGTAAAATGTTCACAGTTAATTATCAACAACGAGCAACCGCGATCAGCAATCTTACTAATTGTACAAAATATTGATTACGGAATAAATTTTGATTACGGGTGGTAGCATTCGTAATCAAAACAATTCGTTTCTTGAATATAGGAACCGGGCATAAAATGTGTGATCACCATCGATATATTTTGTCTGTAGTGATCCTCCTGAAAGTTTTTAAATATTCTTTAACACTAGTATCTAATACTAAACAAAAATGTTTTTTTTAATATATAAAAAGACATTTTAAATTTAATATTTAACTGAAAAGAAAAGACTAACAAAACAGCCACTTTTAAACATGGATTTCGCAAAAACAGAAGCTCTTATAAAATGACACACACACTCATTCACTTACACACACACACTTGTATCTAATAAATATAGATTAATTTAAAGGTAATAATTTAACTGTGGACGTCCTGTAAATTTAAGAAAAAGTAAATCCAAGTTAGAAATACGGAAACTCCAAATGTTATGTTAAAGCATGTTTTTGTGTTTAATTTTTAAATATATAAATAAAAAAACTCAAGATACACAAAGATAGTCTTGTCGCTTTGCAGCAATCTCTAACAGAAAACCTTAGGATAAAAGAACACATTGGTGTATTTAAAATTAAGCAAATAATATATTACCTCACTCAACAACGCCCAGTAAAAACTGTCCTTAGTCACGCGTAGACGTATAGCTGATAAAGGTCCCAATCTAATCTCCCCATCAGCGAGTCCAAATTCGTCAAAGCTCCCAACAATTGTGAAGTTCGCGTCCTCTTTAGCTGGTAACACTTCTACTACCGTATTATAGAACTTGTCTGTCGTGTGATGGACATTTCCACTGCGAAAACTGAAACTGTTTAAAATAATACGTTGAAGAAAATCTGTTGCCCGATAAGGATCTACCGCCTTACTTGCTCCTAGCATCATAACGACAAGGACATGTTCCGATCGAAGGCTAGGAGCCTGAAGATTTGCACAATTGTCCTAACACCCGGCCACAGGATAGCGCCGCTCCTGCAACACCTATGATGTCTATAGGCTACGGTTATACACACACACACACACATATATATATTTAAATAACCGTTTTTACAACTTCACTGGACTATTTTGGGAAGATCAGAGCGCTCAGTCCGAACCCAATTCCATTGTGAAGTAGGAAGAGTAATGTAATGCCGAATGACACGATTTATGCTGACCTGCCTAGCTTAGGGATGCTCGATGAACATCGATGTTCGATGATCATCGATGTTGAAAGCAAAAACATCGCTGTTTTTACATCGATATTGCTATACGAAAAATATCATATCATCGATGTTAACGGCATCTGTCATCGATGTTAACTCACGGCCTCACGCACGACACGACCAATGCAACTTACGAAGTTACGAAACAAAATATGTCTTTTATGAACGCATCCACAACACAAATCAAGTTTATTTTGAACTTTGAACCGTTATTCATTCATTCAGGGCGCACCGGTCGTTCCTTTTATTCGTCGTACGTTCTTCGTCGTCTCCTCGCTCGCTCTCTCTCACTCCCCTGACCCCTCCCATTCGTTTATTGATAAAAAAAATTGTTGTGCGTGCGTCGGCTGTTTTAATTTACTCATTTGATAGTATTCTATTATTGTGCATATAATATTACGTGAAATACAACAATATGTAAGTATTTATTGATTGACTTCTAAATATTGAATTCATCTGTTTGCTTTCTGTTCATGCTAAACGAAATTGTTATTTTTCAAGGTTATGAATGCTGTATATAAGATAAAGAGAGCATAGACTATAGAGCAAAACAATTATCGTTTTCTTTCGCGCAAAATTTGAATGTCTCGGGCCATAGACAATTTATCTCTTTTTTTACGGCTGTGGTGTGGATTCTTACTGTTTTGCTTGCATTGAAAATAGTATATTAAGGTGACAGAACATTTTATTTTGTGTATTTTCTATGAATATTTTTGCATGTTCTGGTTATTTCGAGTTCGTGTCTGAATTTTATTTAAATTTCATTGTTTGTTTTCAGGAATACATGAACAGAATTAAAAATGCCGCCAAAAAGTCGGTTTTCGGAATTTTTTGAAAGACTTGAAAATAATGAAGCCAGATGTCGGTCTTGCCATAAAATCATAAAAACTTGTGGCAACACCACAAATCTTAAGTTGCACATTGAAAAAATGCATAGTTCATTATTAGGAATAATTTGCAACGAGGAGAACACAGTTCATAAAACAGGCGTCAAGAGATCATTTAAGGAGACATTCGTAAAACCTGTAATGCCAACTGCTTCTACTTCTGCTGAGATAATCGCACCTGTCTCTGCTTTACATGAAAATAGTTCAGTTGA
>NJDD01000718.1:729970-751377 GCA_002245505.1 Calephelis nemesis | reverse complement strand
ATCCAACATCGATGTTCAGTTTTCGATAAATATCGAATATCGATGTCGGGCTTTCGATTATGACATCGATGTCAACATCGATGTTTTTCGAATATCGATCATCCCTAGCCTAGCTTCATGAATGTGTCAATACTCTTTTTGAAGTGAAACTTTTTTAGAATCGTTGTGATTTCAAAACGGGTGCATCGGAAAAACCACAGTTAAGAGACACGAACATATATTCATCTCATTCTTTTGCAGGTAAGAGACACAAATATATATTTATCTCATTCTTTTGTCGATTTACTGAAGTTGCACTTCTATTGTGTGTAAATCGCACACACACCTTTTTTATGATAAACAAGCAAATTTTAAAGCACCTTGACAACATTCTCGAATACACACAAGCGCTTTGGTC
The DNA here is from genome assembly GCA_002245505.1 of Calephelis nemesis. NCBI lineage: Eukaryota > Metazoa > Arthropoda > Insecta > Lepidoptera > Riodinidae > Calephelis > Calephelis nemesis. The sequence continues at coordinate 750,980 of NJDD01000718.1, read as the reverse complement.
GTGGAATGAATACCCTACCTTCTTTCTTTCTACTTTCGTATTGTAGGTATCTGTTTCGTCTATTTTTCATCTGCCCTTCTTTCCACATTAAAGAACCACGAAGCATGGCTATTCTCATAAAAATATTTACCTTGCAACATTAGTGGGTTTCTCGAACCAAAATTCCAAAACGTCGCCTTTCTTAGGTTTAGTACCCCAGAAATAAGATGCACCATGGTAAGCGTTTTGAGCGGTATGATCAGCATGTTCTACAATGGTAGTGTGGATTTTCTTCAGCGGTGGGTTTGTATGTGGGTAAAACGTTGGTACCACGCCGTATTGTGGGTCCTGGAATAATATACGTTATTGATGTACCTGTGATAATAAAAGAGTAGGCCATATTTACTTATTTATTAAATACTAACAGTTTCATGCAGCTTTGCCTGCGTAACTTGGTTTCTACTAAAACGATTTTGATGAAACAAAGCCTATGTCACTCAGGGATAGTGTAGCATTCTAAAGGTAAAAGAATTTTTGAAATCGGTCCAGTAGTTTCGGAGCGTATTCATTTCAAACAAACAAACAATAAATCAAACCTTTCCTCTTTATAATATTAGTATAGACTTTATTGTACATAAAAAGCAAAAATATACAAAATACAGGAGATACAAAAACTCACAAAATACGAGCTTATTATTTTTGACTATTCTGCTTCGTCAAAGTTTTTTCTTACTTCTCGTAAACAGTAAACAGCAGTAAAACTGCAAAACCGACTCCAACTATTGGATTGGATACCACGTCACGATTTGATCATTCTTTTTTCGAAAGATAGCTAATGATTCCGCAATGATAACACATAAAAAATATCATTCTACGAAAAAACAAGTTTTTGAGTGGTACACAATATAATAACGGACGAAATTTCTGATTATTCACCTCATTCCTATTACTATGATTTTATTACCTATCTTTCTAAAAAATAACCACAAAATCGGTTGGCTTTTGTTTTTACTTTTGTACACAACTTGACAGTTTGCCATTAACAAATTAAAAACCGTCGAAAAATAACACGCTAAATTTTTGAAAATTATGTGATACAGTATACAATTTTTCGACAGACAGTTTACAGTTTCACGAAGTCAGATTATTTGTATCGATATAACGATATTTATAATTTTTAGGTGAAGTACAGGTTTTTTTCGAGAAATCAATTGATTAATTTTTTTCAGTCAGGAAATCAAAGTAATGCCTTTTCCATTCATTGTTGTGTAAAAAAAAGCATCTTCACACCCAAATCTTCGAAGAGGCAGGCAGAGGCACAACCAGGGCACCCACGACTAGCCGAAGACACTAAATTCCACAATGTGATAGGTGGCAAGCCTATCGCCAACCCGGCACATATTTAATCCCGAGAGTTTTTTTAATTAGAAAATTGGAATCACCAAATTTATTTTTTGTTGCCAGACCCGGGATTCGAACCCGGAACCTCATGCAGTCAAGTCCATCAACTGAACCGCAAGACCACAGAGGGTGAAACACATTTTTTTATTTTTTTTATTTCAGTAAGGATGTCAAAGTATTTATACATTGTATGCTTTGTTGCTGGGAAATATAATAAATTTTAATTACCTTCACTCTTTGAATTTTTCCTTTTAACGACGAATAAATTCCAATATGTTGAAACAACGACGACTTGTATCGTGGACTTATTTGCTGCTTGTTTTTGAGGCAGTTGTTCTGTAAAATAAATATAAAATAGTAATCCACGATCAGTAAGGTTTACTCTGGAATATCGATTTCGTGCAAATTGGAAATTGGAATCGGATCTGTCACTTTAGGTACTCTCGAATACAATACTAGCGAGTTATTAAACTTTATTTAATAATAAACAACAAATGATTTCATCAAATTAATTGAATTTTGTTGTAACTATATGTTAATCATCCGCTATTACTGTGTTCAAGAGTACCTAAAATGACATATCCGATTCCAATTTCCAATTTGCACGTAATCGAAATTCCAAAGTAACCTTCGAATCACTAGAATGAATTCCGAGGGTGGTATCAAAAGTCTTCGGAACCGACGTGTTTGTATGAAAAGGGTAATGAATATGCAGGAAGCTAGACAGATTTGTCAGGATCGGGAAGTTTAGAACTCGATACTCTTCCTAGGTACCCCGTAAGGGACTTGTCGTGAAGATATTTATGTGTGTTGTTAATAATCCCTGTGTAAGGTCCCTCGTGTAGAAACCGTCTGCCTCGTTTATTGGTATTTTGCAATTAATTGCCTTCAAGACCGTCGTTGGTAGTGTTGTATTGCAAGTTGCTCTGATGAGAATCCGTCGCCTTGCTTAGTTACCCCGACGTAATATCAGTACTTTCACGCCCATATCCCCGAAGTATATGCAAATATAGGCAGAGGAACAACCAGAGCACCCACGACTATGGGACACTAAGTCCAACAACGTGATAGGTGGCAAGCCCATCGCCAACCGGGCACATGTCCAATCAACCAGGCAACGTCATATTGTCAAAAAATTAAAAATACACATTTTCCAATTTTTTTTGTTTTTCGACCCGGGTGTCGATCCCGGGACCTCAAGAAGTCAAGTCCAACGTCGGACCGCTAGACCACAAAGGCGATATAATAATAATAATAATATTTAAAAATATCATCAAAGGAATACTCACAGAATTTTTCTCAATAGTACATACACGATCAGCAAGATAGCTTTCCAATAGCCAGTCTATGGGCATATTTTTGTAAAACAACTGAACGTAAAATATGAAGTGAAGAAGGTCGGATGATCTAAACAGCTTCCCGATGCCTCCAATATGGCAGAACTTAAGGAAAAACCAGTCCGGAGTCGTCACCGATGTTGCTGCAGTAAATTGCTTGATTTCCTGTAATTGTTTAATAAATAATTACTATAGCACTCGTATTATTGATAAAACAAGTTCTACATGATAGACCGGTAGCAAGATGAAGCAATTTTATTCAGATAAGTTATAGCATGGAAGTATTTGTTGAGAAATACGTTAACTCTTTTAACTGTAGTCGGTAAGTCCAGATAATTTTTTGCCGCTTTGGTCCGGGCCATAATAGAACAAATGCCTTTCTGCCAGGCAGCTCGTAAAAGGGGAGCAAAGGCTTACAGTCACGAGCACCGTGACATCTAACGATTGGGAATAATTGCTCTTCGTGTCAATCTATGTTAAATATAATGTATTAACACACTAGCTGTTCCCGCGAACTTCGTTCCGCCCGTTCAGTTTGTATGGGAAGAATTAAAATGTTGTTTTTCCCAGTTTTCTCACAATTGAACAGGATAAAAAGTATCCTATGTCCTTCTCCCGGTTTTAAGTTACCTCCCTTCCAATTTTTAGCCTAATCGGTGTAGCCGTTCTTGAGTTATAAATAGTGTAACTAACACCACTTTCTTTTATATATATATAGATAGATTACTTAATAATTAAAAATTAAATTAAAAAAGACAAGTCCGCTGAGTTTCAACCATCTTCTCAGTGTGTGGCCGCGTTACGATCCGGTGGTATATTTAGTATTACATAGACGTGTCACAAGTGCCTCTTGTGGGTTAATGTGAAATAAAGATAATTTTGAATTTGAATTTAAATATCTATGAGGTCGAGTTAACATTGACATCACTTGCCGTTGTCACGTGCCGGTCCCAATGTAAGGTACCCGGCATATTTCCACAATTGGCCTAGCAACCCAGCCACAGGACTGCAGCGCACCTATCACATCTATTACATAGTATATAGGCCATAGTTATAACTTATCATCAAGAGAGCCGCGTGTTGTTCGCAGTCTTTTGCAAAAAAAAAACTTGCATTTTAAATTGCACTCGTAATTGTAAACGTATAAAATGTAAAAATTCATGATCTTGGTACCCTAAAAAATACGGCGTTATAGTACCTACTTTCCGGAAACTTTTTTTGGCTTTCACTAGGCCAGGAAAAAAGAAAGATAATCTTTTCTACAAAAGGAGACCTGGACTACTACAAGAAAATTATTTATCAGAAGACATTTATTAATACAAAAAGTATCTTCATGTCATTATCCCCAAAGACTTAAGCAGAGGAAGAACCGGCCTCTCTTAGCTGTGAGGAACAATTTAGTCCCACAATGAGATCGCAAACTTATCGCCAACTATGCCCTTATCTTATTAAAGGCAACGTTATTTTTATAAGAAAACTAGCTGTCCCGGCGAACTTCGTACCGCCCGTTCAGTTTGTATGGGAAAAATTGAAATGTTATTACGTTTCCGAACAAATTATGCTCGAATTTAATTAAGTAACTACGTTTCCAAACAAACGATGCTCTTTCAATATAATCTATGGCCGTGAATGACATTACATTCGTTACGCGCGTTTTTTAAATATGCAAAATTAAATGTATAAATTTGAATATTTCTGAGATATTTTCTTAATGTTTTTTTCCATAAGAACCTTCTCCTAATAATAACAAACACAACAAAAAAATAATTAGTGAAATCGGTCCAGCCATTCACGCGTGATGCCGTGACCAAGGAAAACGGGTTTCATTTTTAAATATATAGACTAGCTGCCCATTGCATACGTTGTTCTGCTGTTTTTTTATGGTGATTTCAGTAATAAAATTGAGATGAGTCACCCTTATCACATGAAAAATAGATAGTAGCCGATTCTCAGACCTAATAAACAAGCATATGAAATTTAGTAAAAATCGGTAACGCCGTTTCGGAGGAGTACGGAAACTAATATTGTGCGAAGAGAATCTTATATATAAGACTAGCTGACCCGTTAGACGTTGTTCTGCTACATTTTTAAGTGATTTTAGTAAAAAAAATGTGGGGAGTCACTCTTGTCGATTAGGGGTATGAAAACTATATGCTGGCCGACTCTCAGACCTACTCAACATGATCACGAAATTTCGTGATAATAGGTCCAGCCGTTTTGGAGGAGTTCAAATTACGCACAACATGACACGAGAGTTTTATATATTAGATTGAAAAACACTTTTCTGTGTTGCTCGACCTGCAAATAGAACCCAGCACCTCATGCAAACTACCACACTACACCAATAAACCACAGAAACCATTTATTAATAACACCTTTTAAATCTGAAACTTATTTAACCCTCCACGTAAAAGACTGCCAGTGTTGCTCTTACTGTGTTAAAAATACCACTGATCGATATTATCCAAAATATAAGCAAATTGAAGTGTTGGCGTCAGCTCCGTTTTTATAACATATCAATCACATATTTATGGCGCCCGTTCGAGAAACCAATCAATCTTTACCAAATCAAGAACAAATATAATTATAATGTATTAAAATAGCTCCCGACTTCGCATGTTTCAGTGGCTTAAATTAAATCTGTTGTAAAAACATACACATTCTGTGGTGTAACGCTCGCTGACCGCATTCGTAACAGTGAGATCCGAGAGAGAGTGAGATTTAAAGAAAGTATTCATGATAAAATGAGAAAGACCATGCTACGCTAACATGACCGAACGTCATGAAGAAAGAATGACAGATGAAACGTTTGATGAACTATACTACACCGTCGCCGCCGGTTTCGGCGACGAAGATATCTATTGCGCCCGGCGTCGAACACCGAGCGAAGAGCCACTCCTCCATCAAGTGCACCAAGTAACCAGAACGCAGCACCACGTCGAGGTTCTGTCTCCCGCGAGACAGCTCTTGTTGCTGGCATTGTAAGGAAACAGTCCAAGCCATTTAAATAATGATCGCTCATGTTAGCAACATAGCCATTTAAAAAAATACTTTAAAGCGAAGTTTTGAGTCAAAATGCCTTGCATAATCTGTGCTTAATTCGCACGTTGTTGTATGAATGAGAATGCTAGGTATGTCAGAAAAAGCATGAGAGTAGAATAAATGCGGTCGAAATGAGAGCGCTACAGAAGGTATGTATGTAAGTATGTGTTTACACACATATATTCACGCCAAGTCCCTTATGGGCCAGGCAGAGAGCATAGTGCCAAATCTCATGATCCTGGCAGAATCTGGCTTCCTCCACTTAATTATCCTATTCTTAAAAACACGCCAAATCCGGAGACTCTTGACACCACCCTCGGATAGTACCTGAGCTATTTGATCGTCAAACATTAACCTAGATCTCCCCGGGTACCTACTTTCATTGGGTTTCCCAATATGAGAAGGGCTGTGTTTTTTCAAAATTGGAGCACTAACTGATCTTGGAATAGTTTGTTTGAAAGGTCAATTAAAATTATTATCACTTCAAACACTCTTCCTTGTCCTTTAAACTCGTTTGGCAAGAAAGCTAACCGGGTTAGTAAAAACTGAGATGAAAAAAGGGAAAAATGTTTTTGTTACGCCACACACCTTGTTTAGTACGTGAACGCTTATAGCAATACAATATCTATCTTGCAAAATGTCTGCCTTTATAAACAACTTTATAATGTACATCATAAAATTCTCTTTCTCCGATGACAATTATTAGTTTTATTGAAATAAAACTATTTAAAGAGCTTATGGTAAGCCTCCAGGTCTCAGTTGTTGTAAAAAGAGAATGTTTAGGATTTGCTGTATTTTTATCGGTCTCCAAAAAGAAGTTACTATCAATTCGCTTGTGCGTTTTTTATGTATATTACACTATTACTTTCTGGAAAAATCACACAAATTGAATTTAAGGCCAAAGTAAGCAAGTCATATTTATGGATTTCAGACAAAGATACTAATTCATAGAATTACTAAAACATATACAGACTTCATAAGCTCACAGACCCAGGAAATACAGACATCTAAATTTTCATCACACAAATGTCTGCCCCTATCTAACTCAAGCCTCACGGTTTATCGTTTCATTTGCGCATAAGATCACCCCTCAGTCAGCGAGACGGTAAAAAAAAATAAGGTTAAATTTTGTACTCAAATTTTTTTTGCGTATGTTCAACAATTTTCAAAACCGATTAAAAACGATTTTGGAAACTGAACGAACTGTTTCTGAAAATCACCAACCTGGCACTCATACCATACCGAGGTGTTTTTATTAGTAAATAGAAAACTGTAACCCAACTTAGGATTCGATCCCGGGACCTCTTGTTATCAACTCCAATACCTGACCACTAAACCACAGATGTTCTATATTTAAATATTTTTTAATAAAGTATTGTTACAATTTTCTTAACTTAATTGCATTATGTATAACACGGACGGTCTGGAAAGTTTGAGAAGGGAAGGATTGCACAAGTCTACATAGCGAGTAATAAGCTTGTATTACGCTCATTAAAACTTATCAAACGTTCGAGTCTTCGCATTAGCTAAGAAGTTTTAAATGCTATTCCGACCTAAGCCGTGCTTAACATCCTCACTCAAAATTCGTGTCATAGTTTCAGGTGAGTTCGTCTCTGTGTCTAAGGCTGCTCACACACATGTAAAAATATTGTCACCTTATTAGGGATAGGTTGGTTCCTAATAATATATCGACACTTTCAAGCTTTTAAATAAGAAAAGTATAAAACTACATAACTTCGTTAAAAGGAAATCTCTACGTTGTTTCAGTCGTGTTAATGTATTTTACATACACAGAATGGATACAATGACCTTCAAAACATACGACTTGTGCATTTAGGTGACGTTATGTTAAACACGCACATAACACACAGACCCTCGTATGTTACAGTAGTAAAAGTAGTAGTTAGAAATGACTAGATATTGAGTCTGTTCGTACTTTAAAAACGTTTAAATAGTGATATAAATTTATGTAAAGCACGATCTTCTCCTCCTCCAATGGTATTCAATATTTTTTTACATACACAGGCAGTATAAAGACGCCTCATTGGTCCGTGCTCATTGCATATACAGCAAACAATACTTTTTTTTTATAAAAAAAACAAAGGAATAACTAAAATTCCTTTAACGCAGACTAGACCCACTAAATCTGACAGGCTAAACACATTTAGTGCTGTCAGATTTAGTTTATTGTTGTTATTTTAAATTTGGTTATTGTTATGCCGCCTGCGCCCCGGTATTTGTCAATTAAAACAGTACATATAAATATTAATGTCCTTAATAAATCGGCAGGTTAAATATGTCTCTTTTGCTTGAAATATCATTGACACAAACTATATAGTTAAATCTAAATAAAATTATTTAAACGAAAAGAGAGTATACTTCATTTTTAATCCCATTATTGAAGTGCGGTAGAAGTAAATAAATTATGTTATCAATAAATTCAGTATTTTAAGTATTAATTAATTCTAATAAGTATTCATTTATTAATTTTAAGCAAGTTTTTAATGTTAAAACAAATATTGAGTAAGGATACATTAACATGTGGATATTTTTAATCAACCCTACGGTATGACACTGTTAAAAAAATAACTCGTGTGTAGACTGCCTAAATTAGGGATACTAAATGAATATACTTAACAATAGACCTGGACAACTATTAACTCCCGGATTAACTAAATACATAAAAAAATGTAAATCTGTTCCTAGCAGGTAATTTTTTAACGACGGGATTGACTTCAAAGAGGTTTTCGCCAACTGATGTTAAAAGTAATTACTTATAATCAAGAGCATTTTCAAACATGCCCATCCCAGCACCATGACACAGCACCGATTGCGCTTCCACTACTAACTCAGGAACCAATCCAAAAGCATATCCTAGTAATAAGGTGCTATTTTAAAAAAAATCTTTACGGCCATATCCCGTAAAGGTAGGCAGAGGTGTAAAAAGGTCCACCAAGACTAGCCTAAGATATTAAGTCTAACAGTGTGATAGGTGGCAAACCTATCGCCAACATTGCTATTATTAGAAATTAAAAACACACATTTTTTCTTGTAACCCAACCGACGATTACTGAATCGAACCTGAGACCTCGTGAAGTAATAACCAACACCGAACTATCGACCAAAGGGGCGGATTTTAAATTAAAAAAACATCATATCATAAAATACATCGCTTTCTAGGAATTTAATTCTACCTTATTAAATTCTTCGTGATAGATGAAATGGAAATAGTTACTATCTATAGGTACGTGTATTTAAATAATTTCTGATGTAATAACCATAGCACATTAAAAGCTATTGCCTCTGTGGTCTAGCGGTTCAGGTATTGGACTTGCCCGCATGAGGTCCTAGGTTCGAATCCCGGGTCGGGCAACTAAAAGAAAACAAAAAAGAAATTTCAAATCCACATTTCATTAGACATCACATCTCGATTGGTAATCCTTTCTCAAAAGAAAACAAATTATTCCTGAAAGGTCCACATTTTTCTTAACATCCTCACGAATGATGAGGTCGTGAATGTAAAAAAATGTGCGTATACTTATGCAAGCGCGACAGAAGTTACACTTGATTATGGCATTATTAAAAAAATCTATAACGAAAAGTATATTAATCCCACTTCTATGAATCTAAACACGTGTGTGAATGTAGCCTCATATTTCTAAAGCAGCCAACTTCGTGATGTTACTTTTGTGTGACAGATGCGCCCGCATCTTCAAGTTTCACTCTCATAATAATAATAATAATAACGTACCTAAAGAAGTATAACTTCAATAAATTATGAATTATACGATAACAATAAATAAATTCATATTCAAGTCAAGACAAGTCACATAAATTGAATCTAACCCCATAATAGTAAGAAAATTATATGCTGGTGTTATGGGTAGTAGTCAACGATTCTAGTATTATTTATATACTTAAATAGATATTAGAATAAATTTAATAAACAACCAGACCCGGAAATGCAGACATCTAAATGTTCATCACACAAAAGCCCGCCCTTGACGGGAATTGAACCTGAGCCTCGCGGTTGTTCGATATATTTAGGCATATACGCTAGCCACTCGACTGACGAGGCTTTAGGGCTTTATTAGGACCCCCCAGAATCATGAGCTATCTTCCTAAAAATAACTGTTAATATCGGTAAGCTATTACTGTGTAATCGCATACAAAAAAGTGGCTGTGACATACGGACATAGACGTTCCGAATCTCTGAGGGTTCTTACTTTGCAATTCGTCTCTGGAATACTAAAAAGGGTCTAAAATGCCCGTTTTAGCATTTCCTGACACAACTTCCATGTGAATAAAAACATATATTTTCACTTTTCAATATTGAGATCCTACAAGAAATACAGGTTCTACAATACGACTACAAAGACCATAGAGGGACTCGTTTGGAAGACGAGCATTGTTCTCAAACTTGTTTGTTTTTCTTTCGAGTGGCTTAGTAGTTAATTGCGGGAGAATTTTAACCGACTAAGAAAATAGAAGGTTAGATGTTTGAATCTTTTTTTATGTATGTCAATCTTTTTTATGATATTGGTAGGAAAACAAGCAGACGGATTTCCTGACGGTAAGCAATTCACGCCGCCTAGGGAAACCAAAGGTAGTAACGGTGCGTTGCCAACCTAAGGCCGGGATGTTAGGCCCCGAGCCAAACTAAGTTTATCGGCCACTTTATCCTCCGAACCGGAACACGTCAATAGCAAGAGCTGACGTTATGATGGCAGGGACAGATAAGGTAATTGCTGCGAAACTCTACCACCATATCAGATGTCATGGTGCTTGTGACGGTAAGCCTATGCTTGCCGTTTACGAGCTACCTGATAGGAAGGCAGACAGTCTATACTGCAAAGGAGCCTGGACTTAGACGACAGTTTTTGACATCGAAGTAGGCATTTTGCAATTTTACTGCTCTCAACGTAATTCCTTAGACCCGACGCAAATATCCCTAATCAAAAAATAAATAAAAATGCAAATATTCACAATCTTTGAGCCTACGTTGCAACTAAAGTTAAAATTTCGCAGCTCACGGTTCAATAGAAATATTACATACTGGTGACTAATCAAACTATTGATCAATGACTGAAATACTGTAATCATTAGCTGACTCAAAGTTTGGTTTAAGTGACAGTTCACGAACATGCTTTTCATGAGCAAATTGAACTGAACTGAGAGCCAACTCGTAGCTACGGTTCAACTTCGCAACTCGTGAACTGATATGCAGTTGACACATTTTGTTGTGTTACCCATGTCCGATATGAAGTACTTTTCATATAAGGGGATTCCCCTGCAAGGGAACAAGTTAAGTGCCTACGCATAGCTAACCAACACTGTCTCTCACTCACTACTCTCTGAAGCGAAACATGACTGTGACGAGCATTGTCGAGGACAGGAGGAAGTCGTGGTACCGGTTGGAGGAAATGTTACAAAATACCAGCAGTTTTAGCGGTGCGTTCACATTTTAACGAATTCACGATGCTCCGCTTAACACGGAATAAGTGGGTTGTAATAAAATTTATGGGTCTCTGTGTGTGTTTGTCAGCCAGTGGTATCGTAACTTCTGAAGTAATGGACCGATTTTGAAGCAGACTTATATTTGGAAGCTGAATTTATCGTGATAGTTTTTGGTACATTACAGATAGGTTTTGTCTGGGGTTATGGTAGATTTTTAATGTTATGATTTTTATCTTATTATTTATTTTAAATTACTTTAGTACAAGACATACTTAAGTAATACAAGACATAATATGACTAGTTAGTACTTAAGTTTTTGTAACATCTATCCTGATTTTTTTTAATATAAGGTAGGAAATACGGGAAAGTTGTCTGATGGTAAGTCATAGCAGTCGTCTATTGACATTCGTGATACCAAGAGTATGACGCGTTAACGATCTTTTACGAGTGACTATGCTCTTCTTGAAGGTTCCTAAGTCACATCCGTTTGTAAATATCGCCGCCGGTAATTGGTTCCAGGAAAGTGTATGAAATAAGAAATGTCTTCCGAATCGCACGGTAAAGCCAGCTGCGTTTTTTATCCGGATCTTTTCAGTATGTAGCTTTCTTTCCTATCCGATGATAAGTTACAAAAATGTCGACGTGACGGCGGATTTCTATGGGATTAAATTTACTCCTATTATCGTACGTCTTCCACCTTATCTAACACATTCATCGATTGTTATTAAATGAAATGCTTTTTTGTTACGATTACTTTTAGTGGACTGTACCAGGACGTAGGGTAGCCAAACGTACTTTAACATATACTTACTTGGTAATGCACTATATTTTCGGGAATCCGAAATACATATTTTTAAAGTGGTAGATTTAGTATTTTATAGACGCGTCACAAGTGCCTCTTGTAGGTTAACGTGAAATAAAGAAATATAATATGGAATGCAAAAATATTATGTTTTGCAGCGATAGATCATTTTAAACATAATTTTTGCAAAATTAAAAGTAACAAAAATGCAGATAAAACAGATGCCATTATTTTAAGTAAATTTGTCTATTTTTTATTCTTCTCATTAAACATTCCTTAAAGCATGTTGTTTTGTATCTGTTTAAAAAGTACTACACTCAGACAAAAAATATTGGCAGTCCTAAGGTGAAGTCTTCATAAAGATCAGTTTTTAAAGGTGACTTTATTCATAATACAGTTATTAAAATAATTGTGAACTTACTTGCATGTAATTATTCTTGGCAATGACGTCATCTTCCAACATAAGATAGAACATTCCTTTAGTTTGTGCGTACGCCATTAAATATATAGCATCTAAATTCTGTTTAGTTCGCCATTTGACACGCTTCTGTGAGTCTCCCAACGACAGTGGAATGGCATCTAAATTTGGATAGTAGGAGGGAGCCGGCGATAATACTTCTATCAGACCAATATCTAGCTGTTTTGAAAACCTGAAACAAACAATAGCTATTCAAACTATAATCCTTATGTTTATATATATACATATCCTCCCAAAATAGGTGTTTAAATTTTTATAAAGTGTACCTAGGAGGTACTACCTATGTATTATAATGTTGCTAAGAACAATTTCGATCACATCAGCTTTCAAACAAAATAACCCTTACCGAAATATTATGTCAGACGTGTCAAAGTTTTCCTTTTTTTTCTTTGGGGGTTAAAACGTTTTCTCATTATAATTACTTCATTTAGCAGGTAAGTCAAAGTATAGAGTCTTTTTTTGTAATGGCAGAGTTAATTCAAGAAGGAGCAAATCAACTGTAAAACTAATAAGACGTCATTTGAGTCAGTATTTATTTTAAGTTGACAGGTACATAATATAGAAAAAAAATCTACTAAGAAAATTGTGACTCAAATGACATTGTTTTTTGTGGTTTTGGTTTTCTCAGTTGATTTGCTCCTTGTTGAATTTACTACTACGCCACTCTTACTAATACTTTTCAACACCAATTTCGGAAAGACCTTATATCCGTATATGTATTCTCTACCTCTTTCATTTCAGATATAAAAATAAAAACTGATAGATGTTTATTTGACAGTTGCTTATTTTCTTTTGTAATACCTAAGAAAGCGATAAATAAAAAATCGCATGCTATGTCTCGTGTGAACGCGCCGTTATTGTATTATACTTGGCTTATGATGCACTTGATAGTTTTTGTTTAGTTAATATAATATTATTATAATGTAACATACTATAGCTGTCACCTCCGCGACTTCGTCAGCGTAGAATGTTACGATTTTCAGAAATCTATACCCGATTACAGTCCTTATAATTATATATATGAGACTATAGTTTTAAAAATATAGCCTATGGTGAAACTAACCTACATTGTTGTAGCTCTACACATGGCTTTATGTATTTGCGTAATTCTATTACAAATAAATTTCAGGATTAAATAAAGTATCTTTTGCGCCCCTGTTTTTAATAGAAATTTTTTAAAAAAAACAAACATTTTAAATTTTTTTATTGCCCGACCAGGGATCGAACTCGGATCTCAAGAAGTTATGTCCGTCGCCGGACTACTAGACAACAAAGGAGATATATGTGAATGTATGTTACGAGTATGATTAATGTGGCATGTTTGCTATATTTTGTGGCCTATTTATAGCATATGGAAAATACAGCCAATAACAACACGGCTTACCGAAAGTCATGAAAACTTAACAGTGAGACAGAAACACAAGCAGGCAAACTTTCACATTGAAATATTTTTTTCAAGGATTAAGATATAAGAAACAAAAACATTTTTTTAAACTCAGATTATTGTGACTAAACCAACAAACAACAAACTCTTTAGCGACACATGAAAAACATTGAATGGATGGAAGAATGCTATTTGACTCCAGGTACAAAACTTGGCACATATTGTATTTGGCACAGAGATAAACTATAGCCTTGAACAGAACTTAGGTTCCTATATTATAAGGTTGTGGGGCGATTAAATTTCAAATATCGTCAACTACATAAAAACCTTGAACTTAGCGTGAAAGTATGTATGTATGTATGTACATAAAAACCCAAGCTACGCAAATTAGACTATTGACATCGAATTTGTTAAATGTTGTTTAAACGTGGATAAAATAACATGTATTAATTTGTAGATAGGTCCTTCCAAAATAAATTTTGATTTTTTTTTATTTAATTGTATAATAAAAGGACTCCTAAAGGCTGTCTTTGAACCCAAATTAAAAATGACTCTTTTTCTCATGGGCCTTATTGCATACAGAATAAACTCATCCCGATGACTTCAAATAAATAAAAGCGGTCAAGCGCGAGTCGGGCTTACCCATGAAAGGCTTCGTAGCAGTAATTATAATACTTTAAGATTTGATGATTCTTCAGTTCAATAATTTCATATTTGCTACTATACTAAGCATTTGCGCGATTCTACACTACTCCAAGCGTCGATGTTACAGAACCTATTAAAAATCTACTTACTAGAACGTGTTCAAACTAATTTTCGGTGGAAGTTTACATCATAATATATATTTTTGAATTTTATTGTCATCTTATTTTAAAAGTAAAAAGGGGGTGTTTTAGAAGTGTCTCTAGCACAAACTATTCAGTTTAGAAACAGTTAATGGTCAAAAACACTTTAACCACTTTATTTTTCATTTTCATTGCTAGCACTGAACAACGTCTAAAAACGTGGACACTTGGTTCAAAATGAGAATATAGAGTAATAAAATAAAAATAAAATAACAATTATTATTAAATATTTTTATGAGCCTAAATAACCTTAAAATTTTTTTGTTTTGGCGCACAATATACCAGTCATAACCTCCGTTAGTGGGTTGAATTTAAAAAAGTGTTATATTAAGATTAGCCACATTTGAAATTCAACGACACACAATTATGCAGGTGTAGACGGGCGCGGCAACTGGTATAAGTCACATATTCACCGTCATCCAAAAAGTATCTTCACACCTGCATTCCTAAGCACCGTCATTCAATAGACAAAATGTATCTTAACACCCGCATTTCTAAAGAAGTAGACAGAGGTACAACTAACCCACGACTACCCACAGATATCCTAGCATATGATAGCTAGCAAATCTATTGCCAACTGGTCATTCATCTAATCCTGAGTAACGTTGTTTGAATAGAAAATTAAAAAAAAAAAAACTCATTTTAATTCAGAACCTTAATTAGTCAATGCCAATACCAGATCACTAGACCACAGAGGGTGTAATGCCTTTCGTATAAGGTAAAAGACGTATTACAATGCTAATTTTTAGAAAATAGTGGTCGCCCATTGTTGAAATTCGACCATCTTAAATTTTAACAACTTTCTAATAAGAAAGTCTGAAATCTGTGATCTTTTATCGATATCATCAATATATTTGTTTGTGTGTGAGTGTCAAATGCATGGCAGTATGTGTAATGTTTAATTTTTCATTTTAATGCACTTTATAATCATTATTATTGAAAAATATTAGCGTTCTGCACTTCTCCTACGCGCAAACTATAAGTGTGCCAAATTTCATACTACTGCGGACGCACAATTTCCGTAAAAATGAGTCCAAAGTTTTAGCTTCACGTAATACTACACGTAATTATAGCTACTTACATGGTGTCGATTTGTCTGGCAGTCTTCAGGACATACTCCATGTCAGTTTCACCGATGAAAACAACGATAAGTGTATTATTAACATCCGCCTCCGTTAAACCTTTGACCAGATGCTGAAACAAAAAAAAAACAATACATATTTCTGGCCCAATTACAGAAATTGGATCCAACCCCGTTTTTCCCGTGTTGGTCCCGAGCTCTTTTGTAGAATAGACCACCTGTCTTCCTGCCAGTCAGCTGATAAAAGGCGAGCGTAGGCTTACCGTCACTAACACCGTGACATTTGACTAGGTGGTAGAGTTTCGGAGCGACTCACCGGATTGGCGACCCACCGCCTTACCTATTACTGGCGCTATTACGTCATGACGTGTTTCGGTTTAAACTTTGGGAAACTTACTTTTGCTCGAGGCCTAACATTCCGGCCTCAGGTTGGCAACGCACCATTATTACCCTGGGTGTATCTAGGCGGCGGAAATTTCTTACAATCAGGAAATCCGTCTGCTTGTTTGCCTTCCAATATCAAAAAAAGACAACCCCAAAGATAGCCAATTTTATGTTTGTCATAAAGCTGTTAATGAACCATACTAACTTATAGACCTAGTTAAATAGATACTGGAATAAATTTAATAAACACACCCTGACCCAGAAATACAAACATTTATATGTCCACCTTGCATTCAAATGTCTGCCCCTTTGGGAATCGAACCTGAAGCTCTAGGTAAGTCAGTAGGGTTAGGCGTGTATGCTAACCCCTCAACCAAGGTTCACCACTACTTATAAATAATAATTAATATGAAATTACATTATTTAAGACTAAATATGAAATTACTAACACCCTATCTATTGGACACCTTACACTTGTAACATCTATGGTGTCTATAGGCCACGATTATCTCTTACCATCTGCCATGTGCCTTTTCGCTGTCATGGAAATACCATGAAAAATACTCGTTTTGAGCCGCCTTTAACAAATAGACCTTTAGTACAAAACCTTAGGAACAAACTATATAATAGAACTAAATTGGAATCATATTTTTAAATGAAGAAACTTGTACTGTTTGTACTGTACTTAACTTGTAATGTTTTACATATACTGTTATAATTTATTTTTATAAATAGCCTACCGGTTTCACTTTTGACAGCATGATCAGGGCTAGACCATAAACTACTTTAACAGTATAAGTTCTCTTCATTTAAAATTATGCATATTTAGAAGTTTTACTAAGCACCTACGATGAAAAATATCAAATGTAAATTGGAATCAATAAGCTTATTTGTCCCGTCGCAATATATGCGGGGAATAGAACCTATCCTTAGTCTACCAGGCGGCGCCGATATCAGTTGTTCGTGGCTCTTTGTGCGTTCTTGTGCCAATAATACGCCAACGGCCAACCTCTAGAGCTATTCGATTTTTAAATAACTTATTCCACCAGAAACCAAATCTAAATATTATATTCAAAGACGGTTTGAATGTGTATCAATGCAGGTCATACAACTTTTGACAGTTTTCAATCATGCGTGTTTTTTTTATTTAGTTTTTTTTGACATTTAATAGGTATCGAATCTTTAATTATTTATTTTCGACATTGTACCTATTTTGACGTTTAATTTACTCTAGTTAATAAAATGAAAAAGTATCTTCACGCCCATATCCCCAAAGAGGTAGGGAGAGGCATAACCACGGTACCCACGACTAGCCGAAGACACTAAGTCCCATAATGTAACAGGTGGCAGGTCTATCGCCAACCGGGCACATATCCAAACCCGGGCAAAATTATTTAAAAAAATTGAAAATATGCTTTTCCATTTTTTTTGTTGCCCGACCCGGGAATCGAACCCGGGACCTCAAGAACTCAAGTCCGCTAGACCGCTAGACCACAGAGGCATAATTGATTTGTATAAAATTTTATTTACTTTTCATTATCATTGTTTTAACTGATTAATTTCATTTATAGTGTAACTAAACCTGAAGTATATTAGTGTATTCTGTAAAGTCGCTTGTTTAAATAGATAAATAGTAATACATACATTTGTATTTCAACAAAATTAGGTCAATTGTATCTCCCTTGGCGCTTTCCCTCAACCCAGTTGAATTTATGTTCCGTATGTCCTAGTATAGATTAGTTAATACATACATTTAAAAGCTTTTAAAAGCTTTTCAGCTTAGTTTGCATTGGGTGGAATGTTTATTCATTTTCTTGATGTGTGATATACGTTTCAATTTTTTAGAAGATAATTTTTTATATCATGATATTGGAAGGCAAACAAGCAGACGTATTTCCTGATGTAAAGAAATTCAGTCCGCCTAGAGACGCCAAAGGTGGTAATGGTGCGTTGCCAACCTGAAGCTTTCACCAAAAATAAGGTTGCCGGCTATCTTACCCTCTGAACCGGAACATATTAACGGCAAGTGCTGACGTTATGGCGGCTGGAGTAGGCAAAGTGGTGGTAGGTACCAATCCGGGCGATTCGCTGGGAAGCTCGACCACCTAGTTAGAAATCGCGGTGACAGATACGGCCAGCCTAAGCTCGCCGTTTACTCGCTGCCTGGCAGGAAAGCAGATGGTCTATTTTGCAAAGGAGCCCGGACCAACACGGGGATACAGCGAACAAACTTTAAAAGGTAATAGGGATTCTTCATCTTCTTTCCACGCTTTGGTCTGGGCTCCTGTGCAGAAAAGATGATCTACCTTCCAGCCAGGCAGCTCATAAACGGCGATCATCTTACTCTACCTTGCTTACGTCCTGTCCTCAGATTTTCAAGGCACCATTACCAACTATGGTGACTCTAGGCGGCGTGAATTTCTTACCATCAAGAAATCCGTCTGCTTGCCTTTCAATATCATAAAAATAAAAAATAAAAAAGAAAAGATGTCCGTTACTAACACCGTGTCATCTGGTTTGGTAAATAAAAACTTGAGTATGTACAGCTTGCATTGTGTTTCAACGGAAAAATATATAACAGATCTAGCACATACAAACATACTTCTGACTATCGTATAAATAAGGAAACGGAAGTAGCGGAAACGCCTCAACAATTCCATATGTCATTGTAAGTGAATAAAACCGAAGTGAGATGTATTGTCGGCGTTACATAACGAACTAGCATCACAATATGCACTTCCGGCCAGATAGTGACGTAGTCTACTGGGACTTCTCTGATATTTTACTTTTCAATAGACATTTTAATTTTTTTTATAGGATATACTAGCTGTCCCGGCACACGTTGTTGTGCTATATTTTTAATGTGATTTAAGTAGAAAGATTGGGGTGAGTCACCCTCATCGCTGAGGGGTATGAAAAATAGATGTTAGCCGATTCTTAGACTTACTCAATATGCTCACAAAATTTTAAGAGAATCGGTGAAGCCGTTTCGGAGAAGTTTGATCACGAAAACCGTGACACGAGAATTTTATATTAGATTGGTAGCGTACACACTGGCTATATCGATCAACCGCGAGGCTCGGGTTCGATTCCCGACGGAAACGGGAATTTATGTATTTGATATTTTCCAAAGTCGGCGCTTTGTAAAACTTTCAAACATTTAACTTTACTCAATTAAACTCTCAATTTAAGTTTAAGTTTTACCCTAAAGATGCTGCAAAACCGGTACGCTATTTACAATGTAATAAATTATAAGTAATACGTAAAACAATATCAGAGTTTCTTCGTTTAATGACAGGAATTTGTGTGATGAACATTTAAATGTGCATTTCCGGGTCTGGGTGTGTATTAAATTAATTCTGTTGAATATTTCTATGTATTACAATCGTTGACTAACCACCATAACACAAGCATATAATTTGCTAACTTCGGAGCTAGATTCAATTTGTGTGACATGTACATGGATATTTTTTATTTATTTGCAAAATGTGGGTACATAAAAGTTGTTATAGTATTATCCTATCTTGCCAAACACTTTTGTTAACACAGGACGTATAAATTTAAAATTATATGATTCTAAGCACAACCTTACAACATTATTCATTATTATCAGTATCAAACGATGTACCTACTTAATACATTTTTATATAATATTATTTCTATCATGTAAAACTTTTCTTTCTTTCTTTAGGTTTTGGCCTTCACGTTAGTATTTAGTCATTAGTCAAGTAGAAATTTGCATCGAATTTTATATAATTTTCAATTAATTATAATTAGTCATCAGTCATAAGTCATCAGACATCAGGAAGTCATGTCCGGCTCTTGGGTAAAGCGGTGGCTCTGTAATGAGATTTGGCGACAACGAGGAAATACACGATACGCCAGTTTCTTAATAATTATTTCATTTGCGCTCTTTCACTAAACAAAATTGTACAAAATGCCACCAAAATTGACGAATTTCACTCAATATTAACACGAAATTCAATAATTATGAAAAAACTTCGACCATCTTTTCTCTCGATGGCGCCAAAACTCCATATAAAACTTACAAATTAAAAATTTAATAATGTTGCCAATTCAAGAAAATTACGCTAACATCAGCGATAACGGTTATAATATCGTAGAAATCGAGTTAATTCGTTCTGGGCTGAAAATTTAGTTTTCGTAGTTACTAATAGCAGAGCTAGAGAAGCTAGCGCGTATGGCGTCGTAAACTCTGAAAGGGTCTAATAAATTTTCTGACATCAACGAAGCGAAGTGGCTGCAACAGCAGGCATGGTTGTTAGCTTTTGAGGTTACCCACAACAAAGTCACAGCGATATCATTTTAATTAGCGAGTGCACATGCATTATTATTTTAGTGTAATTTCCGCTACCTTGATTCAGATACCCTGTGGAGAATAGACCTTCCTGTCTGGCATCTCGTAATAAGCGAGCATAGAAAATTAAGATTATTAATTAAGATTAAAAAGTCTAACTTGAATAATATATTCTCCCTGGTTAGGAATCCGCTGCCTTATTTATTTTTGGTATTTGTATGCCAGTGTTTAACTGTCCGATATACTTTGTGATTTTTCGAAACTTGGTCAACCGAAATTTGCGAATACTAGACAAATAACTATCGATAAAAAGTAATGAACTTTAATAAAATTTACAAATAAATGTACCTCTAATCCCTAATTTTAAAGTTACAAAACAATCTATTAAAAGACTTTAATAGGGTATATGCATGTATTTTTTAAATGTTTTTAAATGGTAATTTACATCATTATATAAATGTTAAAAAAAACCAGCACCAAAAAAAAAAGGAATTCAGGTAAA
>NJDD01000718.1:711931-722039 GCA_002245505.1 Calephelis nemesis | reverse complement strand
CCCCCCCCACACAAATATCCACACCCACACACAAAAACACAACACACACACACACATATGTACACACACGCAAGCATGCATGCACGCACGCTTCTCACTCCTTCCCTAAGGTTGATTCCCGAAGCGATAAGACCGTCTTTGTGTACTTTATGTAACTTAAACATTATATTTATATGCTGTATATAATTGAGATATTTCACAAAATTATAATGACACGTTAAGAAAAGGTGATAATAAATTACTTATTATAAGATTTCAAACATGTCCTTAGAGAAGGACATGGGCGTATTTCTATCCCGATATTGCAACGAGTAACACGTAAATGTCCTTTAAGAAGAACACAGGATAATTTTCACAATTTCAACGAATAAAAGAGATATTTGCACAGATTAAGAGGGAAATTTACGTAAAACGCAAACAAAGCCGAGTGCAACAGCTAATGTTCAATAGAATTAGGATCTATACGGCTTGAAACTCTCGAACCTGACCAAATTGATACCGCCTTCATCATATTAAATCCCACATTGTTTGTGTGGGATGTCTTACAAAAATCAAGTTGTTCCATGGCGCCATGTATATTTAGAGCAGCATGGAAACAGAAAATGTTTTAAATCAATAAATTTAACACGTGTATTGGTTAACAGTTTATGCTTAGACTAGAGGTGCGCCCCGGCTTCGAACGGGTATTCAATATACTTATAAACCTTCCTCTTTTAACTCTGTCTATTAAAAAAAGCTGCATCAAAATCCGTTGCGCAGTTTGAAAGATCAGAAATTGTGAATGTAAACCATTATCGAATCCCCTTGAACACAAAAAAAAAATCATCCAAATTGTTCTAATCGCTTAAGAAGAATTCAGTGGCAAACACAAGCATACAAGAAATAAGTATACAGATATATTTAACTAGCTCAAATAGTGCCTAAGCAGATGTAAAATAAGCCTTTATTTTGATAATTCCGCGTAAAGACTTATTTTTCTTAAATTTTTAATTTTCTAAAATCTTAAATTTATTACAAAATGGTACAATTAAGTATTAACAAGAGCATATTATTATTGCCAATTTGTATGATCCTGTATACACTGTATTAAAGAATAACCAAAACCGGTATTTTTTGCAGAAGATTATGCGTTTTATAACAAAATGAATATACACTATACGTCGAATTGAGAATATTCTCCGTTTTTTGCATTTTCGCAGGTTTAAACCGGTAGTAGGCTTTGGAATGAAATATACTTTTATTTTCTGTGATAGAGTTTGTTACAAAACTATTTGATTAAACCGTCATATTCAACCACATTGTGCAAATATATATAAAAAAATACACGAATCTATTACTTAGATTTAAAACGTTTCAATAATAAAACACAAATTAGATTTTTTTAATAATTAAATAAATTAGTAATTTGTAGTTGTTACAAAATTTATAATTTGCTGGCTGCCTTCTCCGGCTTCGCTCGGATCACAAATTTGATCACAAATTATTTATGTAAGCTATCCTATCTTTCAAGTTGAATCAAACTGCACACGGTGTGCAAATTTGATTGAAATCGGTTAAGTAGTTTAGAAGTCCAACGCGGACAAACAACGTGACACGTAATTTATATATATTAAGTAAAAACTGATTTTCCTAGCAGGTTTGTCTGTCTCTGTGGTGGGGTTTTTCTACTTTGGCGGACTAAGCCAATCGATATTTTTTTATGAAAATAGATATATAGTTATAGATCCAAAACATAGGTTATTTTATTAAAAAAATCATCCCCGAAAGACTATAATGTATGAAATTTTGAGTTTAACTCGTAATAATATTGCTCTGGCGAAGTTGCAAGTAAACAACTAGTTATTTCTAGATTGAATGTGTACGTCAGCGCTTTTATTTAAGTCCATATTATTTATAGACTGAATACTACGTAAGCGCTATTATTCAAGTCCATTTATTTATAGCTAGAACAGTTAGACGTCTAAGATGGTTAAAGGTCTTCGATGAAGCGCTATTACTTAAGTTCGTATCATTTTTATATTGGATATCTACGTCAAGGATAGTTTAACTTCAATAAAGCGCTATTATTCCAGTCCTCAGTATCTATAGATTGAATAGATTAACGATACGATTCTACGATTAAGCGCTATAATTTGAAACTTAATTGTAGATTGACTTTATATACACATATACAAGGTAACTTTGAAAGGACCGGCCAAATTTTAATATAAGGGCACAAAGGCTTAAATTGTAAAGGATTTTAGATAATAGATATTGCAAAAATTTTTGATATTTGCTTTTATTAACATTTTCTTCAAATAGTCCGCAAAGAAAGAAAGAAATTTATTTATTTGCGGAATATGTGTGTTTAAAAGTTGTTACAGAATACTTATTCGTACCAACATATTCTACCACATTGTGGTGTGCAAATATCTAACTTAATCAAATATATTGTAGTATTTATTTTCGTGATTTATATATTTTTACACATAAATTCGTTACTAGGCGAGCACTTATTAATTTAAGCAAAAATTATAACGATCGAGTTTTACCCTATCTAACATACACTACCAAAAGCGCTTAACTTGTTGTCACGCTATGTTGCACTTAGTACGAGTCATGACGTCACCAGCCTGCGATTCCGACTGTGGTTGGTTGGAGCCATGTTTATGTTTGCTTACGTTATAACCATGCATCTTGTATTATGCGTCGGATAAACATAATAAATTGTTTTTTATATTTTAATTACTTCATAGATCGAAAGTAAAAATGTAGTCGTGATGCGCATATTTAGTTTCTGAAGTAATTATTAAATAGAGCCAAGGCATGCATTTTTACTGATATGTAGAATTTGCGAAGTTAGGGTCACTAGAGTTAAGACGTGTGGCTTCAGAAGCTTGGTTCTACATGAGATCTGATATCTTTTCATAGCGCAAAACTTATGTGGTCGTCTTGGCAACATCTTACATGAAATGTTTTGGTGGGCTTTCAGTTCTTTTTGTAAGTTGCTGGGCAGTCCTTTTATTCTTATTTTTTCTTCTTTCATAGGGTGTATTTTTTATACATCGGCAGTGCCGGTTTTCACAGCCCGTTCTTTGTCTTTGCCTCATTTCTTTGATGGTTTATTAATTACTATAGCTATAAATCAGGACGATATTTCACTTTTTTTTAATGACATTGGAAGGCAAACAAGCAGACGGATTTCCTCATGGTAAGAAATTTCCGCCGCCTAGAGACACCAAAGGTGGTAATGGTGCGTTGCTAACCAGAGGCCGGGATGTTAGGCCTCGAGCAAAAGTAAGTTTACCGGCTACCTTACCCTCCGAACCGGAACACGTCATGACGTTATGGCGGCAGTAATAGGTAAGGCGGTGGTACCAATCCGGGTGAGTCGCTGCGAAACTCTACCACCTAGTAAGATGTCACGGTGTTAGTGACGGGAAGCCTATGCTCGCCTTTTACGAGCTGCCTGGCACAGGAAGGCAGATGGTCTATTCTACAAAGGAGCCCGGACCAACACGGAGAAAAACTCTAAAGCACTTATATTAAGCTATAGCTGACCGTTGTGCTTTATCACTAGCAAAGTCTATGTTTGTAAGGTAAATTGGTCACATAAGACCAGGGGGTGTGCAAATTCTTTGGACCGCGGGCCTTTAAGTTAAAAAAAATCTAGTGGCGGGCCAATAAATTATAATTAATCTTGAGGCGGGCCGGTTTATTAAAACACCTAAAAATAGCAGTAAATATTACGATTATAAAACGTTGTATAAAGATAACAGAAGGCATTTGTTTATTTTACAACAATTTATTAAAATAAAATCTTTTTATGAAGTCTTATCATATGAAATACGTAATATATACTTATATAGGGGAGAGGCGTACAAAATGACATACTAGTTATAAAATCAGTCATAGAATATTTATTTGTTAATAATATTCAACAGTTTAAATAACAAAGTATTCTTTGGTTTATTACTTAATTATAATTATAGAGGTCAATCAGCTCAGTACAAAAACAAAATAATTAAAAAATATTTTTAAAAACACAGAAAAAAACCATTTTGTCCGCCCTAGTCGGGTAAAATAACATACGTGGTTTGTACAAAACGGCATACTAAAAATGGTAACAAAAATCAGTCGATTAAATACAAAGTTCACACGCGAAACGCTTTGTCGTTTTTTGAACTTTTGCACATGATGCATGAGCCCATTTTTTACAGCTTAAGCATTTGAGCCAGACCTCTTTTGGCTTCGATCTTGAGTAGAGGTCATTACAATAAATGTACGGGCAATCTTCGTCATCATCTTTGGTTAATTTTTGAGCAATCAAAGAAGAGAAATCATTTTCACTGTCGGAACTAAAGACTAGAACTTTCGTAACCTTTCTCGTCTTTTTTTGGAGGAGGCAGAGGAATTTGCTTTAATTTCTTCCATATTTGGCGTTGAAGTTAATACCAATACTGTTGGTTTCTTGCGTGGTTTTCTTTTGCCTTGGCCAGTCACATATGTTCCTTTCGGTACTGGAGATAGCACGCCAACGGGAACATTGATATTTAACTCTTGGAGTATACAAGATGACTTGGGTATAGGTTCCACACTGACTGGGTGTGTTACCTCAGCAGCTGAGACTAGACGTGGATTATCTGCGGCTGTCGTAGTTGCAAGTGATGTAAAACTGTTTGCTTCTACCTCGGATTCTTGAGACGGACCTGCTGAGAGTGTGCATAGATTAGTAGCTACCGTCAAATCTTCTTCGGGCTCTATGAGATCTTGTCTTATGAGAATATTCGTCGTTTCAGCAGGCTAGAACAAGTAATCGGGAAATATGTTAGGATCAACAGGCCAGAGACCAGTTTTCTTAAATAAATTGACTGCATTTTGTACCGTTGCTGCTTTGCCATAAACTTCGTTAAATTTTGCACCTATTTGAAATAATAACTTCCGTACAGCATTTCCTTACAATCTAATCATGGTAAGAAAATTTGAAAATTTAATTTAAAATTAAGATACCTTTTTAGCAGGAGCTAAGACTTTATTTTGTTCCAGTGCGTATCTTCTACGGGTTGATTGCGGAATATTAAATACTTTAGAAGCCATTAGCCAACCCATTTCATTATTCTTCATTGCTTGAATAGCCTTTTCCAGAGATTTTATCCCAACCATGTCGGTCTGTTTTTCTAGAATAGTTGCGAGGCATGGTATTAGATTAGGTATCTAAAAATAAAAAAAGGTGGGTCAAATGACATAGTATGCTATTTTACCCGAACAAGGTGTATGCCATTTTGTCCACTTCATAACCTCCTATATTAGAAATTAATGATTAGAAATGTAACAAGAATTTCGATATTTTAAAACATTCTCGAAGTTATTTAGTTATACTGGAATAATTTAACACTAAATATAAACAACAAAACGTCGAAAATACTTACTTTTGCGACTATCAAAATTTATCAAACCAAAACTCATGACTGCGAAAATCACAGAAGTATGTGTGCGCACTACACCATCGAACGGACGCTACTGGCGCTGCCACAGGTTGATACCTATTACCAAGCGGCCCTCTACAGGCCATTGCACAAACTAATATGTGTTTAGTTAAAGAAATAAATGGGTGTGCCATATTACCCACCTATGCCATTTTGTACGCCTCTCCCCTATATAGACAACAGAGATCTAGGTGCATAGCTATCCTGTAGCCGGTGTTAGAATAAAATTGTGCAAGTCTACCGGCTACCATACCCTTTGGACCGAAACATGGAATTATGGCAGCTGGAATAGGTAAGTATATTTTTTCTTAAAAAAACCTTCGACGGGCCGGATTAAAACCTCTCAAGGGCCGGATCCGGCCTGCGGGCCGTAATTTGCCCACCACTGCTCTAGAGAGTGTTACAACGTGCCCACAAGAGCAAGTGGAAGACCCAATATCAATGAAAGCATTGTTCAAACTTAGACCTTGACTTCTATGTATAGTAACAAATATAATATGACGTATAGTAATATATATAAAATAGCGTAAGCGACACAGATTGGAAACTGTTCATATTTAACTTCAGTATTAGATCTTATCGTATTAATTAAGTACTTACAGTCGATTTGCTTACGTCGTCGACAAAAGGCTTAAATAACTGAGACCTACCATGAAACTCTTGATTAAGGCGGAGGTTCTTATAAGTACTTAGTAATAGATGTTTTAGTTACTGTCTACAGTTCCGTGTAAACTTTTTTGTCCTAATTCAAAATTGGTGAAAGTCTCACAAACGCTACTATAATTAGGAAGGGGGGGGGGAGAATTAATAAGTCTATCTGAGGGCAAGGTAGTGTTTTTTGTATACTGAACTCTGTTTACATACCAAATTTCGACTTTCTTGCGCTTTAGGAAGTACCCATTTTGAAGTCTTATTTTAGGGGATGGGCTGAAGCCTGACACTTATAAGTTTATGATTGTTTTTGTTGTTTGTATACTAAACTTAGATTAGATACCAATTTTCAGCTTATTAGATAAAAAAGGCGTAGATTGCGACATGTAAACCGAACGTAATCTATACCAACTCATGGTAAAGGCTCAGATAGAATACCTACGTTAAGGATAGTTTAACGGCTTTGATGAAGCACTATTATTCGAGTCCATATTGTTTATAGTTAGAATATCTACGTGATACGTCTAGGATAGTTACACGTCTACGATAAATCGTTATTATTCAAGTCCACGTCCGTCTACGCTAGGACATCAAACAATGCCGCATTTAGTGATCCCGGGCCTTAGTTACTAGTGCTGTTGCAATTAACATGTCTGTTTGAATAAAAGTAATCGAGATTTTTTTTCTTTTTATTTTTTCTTTTTAGTTAATTTGCCCCTTTCTGGGGCCGGCTAAGACATTTGGGCCATGATGCCACGGCTTCCGTATTAATTATTTCGTCATTAGTCTTCCGTATTAATTATTTTAATACAGACATTAGCCACTATTTACAAAGTCACGTCAGGCTTTTGAATAAAGCGGTGGTCACTTTACACAAGCTCACTTTTGGAGATTTGGCGGCAGCGAGGAAATTCACTATACACTAATTTCTTCATGATTATTTCATTTGTGCACGTTCACTGAACAAAACTAAACTGATTTCCACCTAAATTAACTAATTTCACTCAATATAAACACGAAATTCAATAATTATGAAAAAATACGACCATCTTTATTCACGATGGCACCCTTTTTCGTTTCTTTAAATAAGTGGTTTTCTGGTAGCAAGTGCGGTTTTGCCTATAGAAACAAAATGTTTTTGGTAGGGAAAGGCAAATAAGCACGTGGATTATTGTTAAATGTGTGTTACCTACATGCTGCTGTTTATAAGCTATCCCGGACTGAGAAAGGTTCCCGACCGAACCAAGACAGTGGCGAGACTTACATTTGAGTTCAGACCTTTCCAGTATATATTTGTCTGTGAATATTCGTACTAATATTTTAAATGTGAAAGTCTGCCTTTCTGTTACAGTTTTACGACTAAACCGCTTAACAGATTTTAATAAAATTGATTACACATTTTTATGACAGAAGACAACTAAAAAGCACGCGGCTCCCCTGATGTTACCGCAGTCTCTACTCTCGTTGTCCTATATAGATACTAATATAGGAGAAGCAAGTAGTTCAAGACCCGAATTCAAACAGTTTACTTTTTTTCAAAAATCGAACCTTAAGGGGGGATGAAAGTTTGCAATAAAATCAAATGTTGAATTTATATAAAGCTGCTATACTACGCCGGCGAATTCGCGGGTAAATGGCAAATAAATTTTACCAACCCTTATTACCTAAAGATCAATACCAAAATGATGAAAATAACATATCATTATTTGCCTCTTAAAAGTTCAGAAGAGTATTCGCGCAATCTATCGCAATTATTCTCGACTTGGAATTTTATTCACTGGATAACAAGTCTCTTTTTAGGGTTGCCAAACATAACATACGTAATAAAATATAGGTATTAACAGTTTTATTAGACGTGATTTTAATATACTAAATTAATGAAAAGGTTTTAAAAGTTTGATTGTTTCAAAGCTCTACATAGTAGTAGTTTCGATATAAATTTTAACTTGATACCTCTACCGCGTTTCTGAGAAAAAAGTATTGACAGACTGTCGGATGGACGAACAATAACGATCCTATAAGGGTTCTGTTTTTTCCTTTCGAGGTACGGAACCCTAAAGAAAAAGAAATTTGGAAAAAACCAAAGTAAGTGATGCTATATATTGTGTTTTTATTCTTAAGTGGAAGTGTGCTACGGGTAAAGTGTACACCAAATAGCTGTCAAATGACGTATTTTATAATTGCTTTCTCCAGTGACAACAGAATACAAAAGAGATAGCAAATATAAAACACGTTACTTGACGACTACTTGACGTACACTTTCCCCAGTGACGTTAACTAAAACGATACTGAATTGCCCCGCTGGTCTTGTTGTGAGATACGACGATCGACAGACAATCAACACTACTAAGAAATAAATGTACTTAAACACAGGCTTATTTTAAAAATCTGCCCCTCACGGTGTATATTGGGGATGAAGTTTTGTATAAAATTTAATTCAACAATGTTTGAGGTAAACAGCTAGATTTAAAATAATCTGACACACAGCCACGTGTTAATGTAGCGGCTATTAGTAATGTTTCTGCTCTTCACAAACTAAACTTATTTGAAAAAAATGCTATCTTTTTCAAACGAAACAAAAACAAAGAGATGGAACATTTTAGACGAGTAACATTAGTCCGGATTTGTCAAATTGTGACTTTTCAATTAATTTTTTTCGAGGAATAGATTAGACGTGTCATGTCTAGAGTATTTTGACGACACTAAAAATATTTTGTCTCTTTCTATAACTTTAACTAAAAGAAGATAGCGATAACCTAAAGTTAGTTTAGTGAGTGCTAAACAAAATTTTGACCATTGGCAATTAGCCTACCTATCTACCAAATAAACATTTTAAAACAAACGTTACATTTAAATGCAAATATTACGAAAAGGTTTATTTTGCCGTTTCTTCTCCTAACTGGCTAGGATTGGAAACGGTTGTTTAAGGTAGATAGGGTTAAATTTATTAACATTTTTTTATAATCAATAATTTTAATTGTGTTTAATACAAAAGAAACTATTTTTTTGAATAATAAAACACATGCAAAATAATTATTTTTTATAAAAATATTAAAATATTTGCACACCACAATGGTAGTGTATGTTCAAATACTTAAACAATTTAGTAACAACTTTTTAACACACGTTACGCAAATAAATATTTTTCATTTCATTTTCATTTCAATTCAATTAACGGCGGGAAGTTATTTATCGATGTTTTTAAGGCTAAAAACAATATTGCCATATTCGATTGATCAAATACCCCTTAACAATATTGCTTGATACTCTGAATGCGAGGAGACGGAGATTGTATAAGTGTGCTTCAATTTCAATTTAAAAATATCTCAGAAACGCTTCTCGTCCAGAGAACACCGACAAGGTCTGACCATCTGGCAACCCTATTCATGTCTGGTTACGAATGCTATTACCGATAAATCCCTTTGATATTTTATTAGAAATTTTCATATCAGGTTGCGACTTTGTTCATTGAAGAATCCTTATTATTTTACTAAAAAACGAACTAGGTACTTTAGACAAGTAGTCGTTTCAATTTGTATTGAGATCTAAATAAAATCTACATTGATATTATAAAAAGGTAAAGATTCTAAATTTATTTGATTGTTGGGTTAATCTTCGGATATACCTATCCCGTGATAAAAATTCTTTTAGTAACAAAAAGCGATGCTCTTCAGGAGTATTATTTGACTATAAACGATTTGATTATAGGTAGTTTTTAAATTTGGAAAAAAAGGTTAAATGAAAAATAAGAGTTATACGTAAATCAAGATATGATGCTTTTTGCCTAACGTAGTGCGTACGGGTTGACAAGTCTTTGTTACTAACTATAGTAGCGACCCGCCCCTGCTTTACACGGTTATAAAATAAGAGTATACGTAAATCAAGATGTGATGCTTTTTGCCTAACGTAGTGCGTACGGGTTGACAAGTCTTTGTTACTTTATAACTATAATAGCGACCCGCCCCTGCTTTACACGGTTATAAAATAAGAGT
>NJDD01000718.1:691078-701705 GCA_002245505.1 Calephelis nemesis | reverse complement strand
GAAATACAACCAGGGCACCATTGAAAGATATATCATTTAATATAAAGACATTAGATAAAAGAAAGATAGCAATAGAAAGAGAAAAAACACGTTTAGTAATGTCGTATTAGTTTATTCTTGATATTTCAAGTGCGAGAGTATCTTCACACCCATATCCCCGATGAGGTAGACAGAGGCACAACCAGGACTAGCCGAAGACATTAGGAGTCTCTAATCTAATCCTCGAAAACCGTTGATTAAAAACGTCACAAATTTTTCGTCAGTCATAGTATGTTCAGGCTAATCTGACAATATGTCTAAATGTTCTATCTTCTTTTTTTACTGGAAAAAGTAACCATACATCTAAAATAAGTTAAGTATTTGCTTAACAAAATTACTACAACTATTCGTACTACTACTAAAAGAATTAAACACTGGTTAAACACATGTTCTACTTCACTATTTAAAATTAGATTTTAAATACAAAATGCTGCCACGTCGTCCACGAGTATGCCATTGGTTGGAAGTCAATTTTAAATAGTATTTATACAAGCGTTTCATTTTTTTTGTAGTAAGGCGGTATAAGTCCATTTTTTGCCGTTCCGAACTAAAAACCTCAGAATATAATGGTCAAAGACTTAAAAGGGAGATGTGAAGATTGTTTGATCACCTTTGAAGTTGTCAAACAATAAATTTATAATACAGGAATACGCATAAGTACGCAATCCAGTGGTGAATATTTCTTAAGCTTCAAATAAAATGGATCAAAGGTTACAACACGACAATGTACTTGAAAAACGGTTACTAATTTGTTTTTATTACACGACTGTACAAAAAATAGTGATGTTTTAACAGGAAAATAAACTTGCTTTATTTTGTATAAAAATCCACATTTTTTTGGTTCAAAAATCAAAATAAATTTAAGAATTAATCGCTGGATAAGTTATACAAACTGAATACAAATATAAGCAAACTATATACTTGTGTTATGGGGGTTAAGTCAAGAATCCTTATTCATAGAAATATTGTACATTTAAAAATGGCATATAAAAGCATGCTTTTAAGTTTTTTTGTAGTTTATTAAATTTATTTAAACCTCGGATTAACAAAGGCTTGAAAAATTGGAAATATTATCATTACTAATTTTTTTTTCAACTTCCCACAGGCTTCATTCATGTATACTTACAATAAAACTAAAGAACAAGGAATTCTATACACATAAAAAAAGTTTAGTTAATTAATAATAATGGTTTAAAGACGTTTATAAATGTATGCGGACTAAACAGTAGTAAAAAAATGTATAAGTTCAAATTAAAAAGTTAAGTATTAATCACTTATTTTTTTTACCCAAAATCAATTGCCGCAAAAAACGCAAGGTAGCTGTCAATTGATCTTATGATACATTTTCTGTTTTTGATGTACTTATGTTAATAATGTATTAAAAACTACTGAAACCTAGCATCCTCCGGTTTTATACAAAAATACTTTCAGAAAATGATATTTTTCTATTTAGTTCAGCTAGTGCAAAAAGCAACTTCATCTTTAAATTGGTATTTATTTTGACTGTGAGTTATCTATATATAAGAAAGCTAAAATTTGCTACTACTTTGAGTTTTTACAGAATTTCGATTACAAATTCACAACTACAGCCGCGTTCCCGCTACTTCGTCAGCGTGAAATATTTATGATTTTAATCTTCTGTTATAGTTTTAGATGTTTTGCGAATTCGATGTGTTTTTATCTTTAAGCATATTAAATTTCATCAGTCGGTTAGCGGTAGCGTAAAAGAGCGTCACACAGATAGACTTTCGCATGTATTATATACTAGCGGTCCGGTACGTACATCGCTACGTACAAACTGAAATGTTAAACAAAAAAAAATAGTTTATCTAAATGTTTTGGATTTAGTTTTAAAATAGCTACCAATTAATAATATATATATATATACACATATTTTCTCCATTTTGAGCATGAATAAACAAACGGCTGGGGGTACCATTCTGGATCAGGTAACATAAAGTTGGCCTTGTGAATAACATGGTTCCTCCAAACTCACACCTCAAACACAAATCAATACTTTTTGCTGACAAATTGCTTTAATCGAAGCACGTCCAAAACAAAATGATAACAAATTATAAAGACTTATGAACAACATAACACAACAAAAAAAAACAACTGAAAAAAGTTTCAATAGGACAGCAAAATCCACATCTGAAAAAAGTTTTCAATTGGACTGAAAAATATCCATTAACAAAATGATCCGCCATTTTATGAATTCATTTGTTACAAAAAATGTGATAAATTAGGAACCGCTGTATCTATGTTATGCAAACTTCACATAAACCATCTACTAAATAGTAAAAACAAAGCCTAAACATTTGGTTTGGATAGGTGAGCCCGTTCTTGAGTTATAAAGTCACAACGAAAAGTGGCATTGTATATGTAAATGTATATAGATTAGTGAAGACATCTCACAAGAATCTTATAAAAACGGCTAATTAAGAACATTTTTTGAAGTAATAATAATTTATAAAATTTTACAAACATTTTATTTGAATTAAATTATTTATAAATATTTATAAGAATTAGTTTGAACGAGATATAATCAAGAATTTTTAAAATTTAGCTTTTCAAAAATAAATATTTCTTAATTCATATATTTTTTACAAAAAAGGTACTCTTTGTTAGAGAAAAATTAAGAAATTTTTGTGACATTCAGCCAAATCTTACCTACTATTCTCCAATATATGTCCATAATCTACGCTTTCTTTTTCGGAACCCTTAAAAGGCTCGTCCCGACTTGTACTTAGGTAATAAATTATGCATAAGGTTGCAGACGAGGGTTGTCTCTTATCTTCAAGTAAAAATATTTAAATACTACGTGTTATAAAAAAAAACTTGTATTATCACATTCTCTCAACGTGTGATCATTGAAAATACGCGACAACAGTGCATACAAAACAGAGCACATGACTTATTTCTATTGATGTGTAAAATTGAATCGCCCCATAATAAGATTTAGTGGACTGGGAATTAAAAAAAGACGAAAAATAAAAAACCTACTTCGGATTTAGCAAAAAAAGCTGCATACTACATGTGGGCATTGCACAAGAGTTTTGTTCAATATTAGAATTAAAAGTTGCTTTTCGTAACAAGAGTTGCTCTAAACTGCATGGACTGTTTGTTGGTCACACATTTTTTAAAAAATTTATGCTTTTAAATGGGTTCACCCACTAAACTGTGAATTATAATAAAATAGGTGAAAACTGAATAAGTTCTCACATTTTTTTGTTGAATTTTGTTATCCACTTTGCATGCTATTTATAAATATAAAAACTAATTGTTGTTAGTTAGTCTCGCTAAAACTTGAGAACGGCCGGCTCCATTTGGCTAATTTAATTTCGAACTATTTCTGGAAGTCCAGAGAAGGTTTGAGAGATAAAACAAAAGGAAAAACTGTGAGGAAACTAAGAAAACGATATTTCATTTTTTCCTATACAAACTAAAAGGGTGTAACGAAGTTTGCCGGCACAGCTAATTTTTAATAAATAAAATATCAGTCATCTATGCTATTCCTTTATTTTTAAAAAACATATTTCTGTTTTAATCTTGTACTTCAAGGTGTCCTGGTTGTACCTCCGTTTACCTCTTTGAGGATAAGGGCATAAAGATATTTTTTGTCTTAAGCTTTTAGCTGTAGAGGCTACTCCCAAACAAAAATTCAAAGCGTATCATAATATATATACAAAAATGATATGTCAATGTTGAGAGCTTTAGGAGTTCCTGTGGCCAATTTTCAGTTCCATCTTAAGATCAGCTCCACGTTAAAAAATGTATTGTTTCCGATTTACATGCATGCAAAAATTGCAGTTCATTCAGTAACCTGGAAGTGGTTCAAATTCAACTTGTAGATTACACCCGGACAAACATACATACGATGCAACTTATTTTAAAGCTTGTAAACTTTAGACTTTCTCTATCAGCTAATTTCGGAAATTGTATTTTCTATATTTTTTCTAAATGGTCACACTAGGTACAAGTTCACGAAAAGTGCAAAACGTGTTTGTGAAGTGGTAACACACAAGAAATAAGTAAACACCTACCAGATAAGTTTTTAATGAATGCCAAAATTTCCAGTGGCAGTGTGGGTGGTGTGGCTTCGTACGGTGGATTGATAAGGAAGTGTGTGTTGTTTCTCCCAGTCTGAATCTTGCCCTGACAAATATTTAATTTTTTAATCTATATTCTACCTACTTAACTTAAAAGCAAAAGCTTTTTTGTAATAAACACGATAGTACTTTAAGACGCCAATTCTGTTGCACGCGAACCGACTCACTAAACTAAACTAAAGTTATTTCAGATGCGTACTATTTTATTCATATCGTTTGAAAAAATATACACATCTAAAAATAAAAAAGGATAGATCATTTTAAATTTGCTAAATTAGTCAGGACATAACAACTTGCAAGGGTTTTAATCGACATACGAGGACATATGCCACATTAACCATCTATTAGTAAGAGACAAAAGCATTTTAAGAAGGTATAAGTAATATACTGCATTACAGACTGTAATGCCAGCTCAAACGTAGGATTTCATTAGTCTATTATTATTAAGATGGTTATTTTTTATCAGAATTTAGTCGATCAAAGTAAGAACCTCTGAAACGAATGTTATGGACGTCTGTAGAAATGTCACGTTTAAACTAATCTGACAACACTAATCGGACTAATAGCTTTTTTCTTTTTACTTGTATCTAAAGAAGTTACCCATAACTTTAAATAAGTCTAGGTAGAGGGTAGCAGAATTACCACTATTACATTATTAAAAGTAAAGACGTATTGCGTATTGTCAAATTAGTAAGAAATGTCCAATGTAACCACAATAAAAATCTAAACTAATATAACAATTTAATTAATTGACATTTATTTTTTAATTAGTTGAAATTATCAAAAAATAATACTTAACGATGCACAACAGAATCGGCGCCAAAGTTAATTAAGTGCTAAAAGTTGAAGAGCCACCAGCCAGTATTTCAAAGTCATTTTTTACTATTATACATAAAATTCAACTTTTCCAACCTGACCCGCGGCTTGTCAATGAACTAGTTTCACAGCTATACAGAAAACTCATACAGGTCGCCAGTATATGGGCTACGGTCATAAAAAGGAACTAAATGTGAAATGATAGCATATGTACAGACTGCAAAACCATAAATATAAGAAGGGCTTTCGTTCTCTTTTGTTTGTTTTGTCACTGAAAGAGTGTAAAAGCCTTTATTTGCAAATCCATTAATGTCTCCAACCGAGCTCGTATTTGTTTCCTGTATAATTGTTAAACCAGTATTACATGAACTCTACTCGTGTATGGACCACCAGTTCAACGAATTCCATAATAACCATTCTTAGGAATAGATATGTCTAGACGTGTAGGTGTATAGTCAGCGCAGATGAGACAGTTCTCAGACATAGGCGTCAGGAATAAGGTGAAAGGGACTCTCAAATTCCCTTGTCGAGTAAAATACAAAACATTTTCTTTAACTAAATACAGTGCAGTGTTCTAACACTATGGTGGTGATTTTGCTAAGCACTAACTAAACTTACATACATATTTTCACGCCAAGTTCTTTTCGGGGAGGCAGAGAGTATCGAGTGGCTACACGATTCATGATTATTTAAGCGAATGCTATTGAAAAGAGATTTAAGATTCAAAGAAACATTTCAGACAAGTCAGATTCGTCAAGTTACGTCAACACGTGACGTTTTTAATCAACATTTTCCGAGAAATGCCTAACCTAATTTAACAGCACTACTCGTGTTTTGTCTCTTTTTGTTACTATCGCTAGAAGAAGATAACAATAACTTACAATTACTTTAGTGTGAGCATAACGAAATTACCACCACTAGCCTAACCTACCATTATTCACATTTTACAATAAAAGCATAAGTAGCAGGTAAAAAAAATATTTTAAGTTAAACTAATCGACTAAAAATCGCTTTATTCGTTTTTTCATATATAAAGCACTTTTTACAAAAGTTATAAAAAAGCTTCGTAACTAACTTCAGACTGTTAATTTTATCTGTTTAGTTACTAACTTCAGACT
The DNA here is from genome assembly GCA_002245505.1 of Calephelis nemesis. NCBI lineage: Eukaryota > Metazoa > Arthropoda > Insecta > Lepidoptera > Riodinidae > Calephelis > Calephelis nemesis. Next base: position 695,623 of record NJDD01000718.1, on the reverse strand, counting down.
GTTGCTTTTATCAGTCGTGCAAAGCGCGCATCCAAAAATACACTAATCATATTTTTAAATCGCGCCAAAAGAAGTATAACTTCAAATGAATTTTATCAACGAAACACCTTTTATGTTCTTGTCTTTTATATTTTTTAAGGGAATGGTCTATCGAAGACCTTCAGTTATCTGCTCTTATGAGACTGTCTCATCTACCATCACTTCCTTGTATCAGTTTTAAATCCTGGCGAAAGCATTCCTGATTCTAACTGTGATTTAGATTCTCAGACAATATACTCAGATGACTGTGGAGAAAGTATAATGATATGCCCATAAGTATACACATCTTTAAGCATAGTGTGTGTTTTAAAACCAGAGCAAATTCAGTATTTTTGTGAACATATTTGACAATATTTCACTTTTGAATCTTAAAATTAATTTAAATTTAAAAAGTGAAATATTCAGATATCTGAACATATACATATATAGAGATATCCAAGACAAGATTTTTTTTCTTGAGCTGTGAATTAGAATTATTGTCGATAAGTGTCCGCCACAATAAAATGACAGGTTAAATTTCTAAAGCTTACTTTAAGTTTCTTAAATTAGATAATTATGTTTGTAAGAGATAGCTTAGTACTAATAAAAAATGGAGTTTGTATAAAACGCTGGTTAAATATCTACTGTTAGAAGCTTTCTATTTAATATTGCTTCATGCAAGTGATGTAACGATACGTACTTTCAACATATCGGTATTGCAGATACGGCCAGTGAAATTTGAAGATTTGATAAAAGGTTAAATAAAACATAAAAAAGTTATGGGCTTAGTAACAAAATAAAATTGCTCTTATAATACTTTTCAATTATGATTATTAAAAATATATCAAAGTTTGGAAGGATAAGAACAAGACACCGAAAGAAACACTGCGATGGCAGATCGGCAAAATCAATTTAGGCGGGAAAATTCGCAATATCGTCGACATATCAGTATTCGTATCGATATCTGATACAGCGCTACTTCACACACACCCGTGTCTTAGATTAAATCTAAATGTTCCTAATATTATTACACATTTCCTCAAACAAAGCATTGTAACAAGCATTTTAGTGAAATAACGAGAATTTGCTCGAAATTAACCCTACATTCCTCCCGCACTACGGCAGCTTTTGCGACAGAAATATATTTCGAATTCCGTAACTATGATAACTAACTACAAAGCTAGTGTTTTACTCCAAAAAACATTTTTTGAAGTGAAAACTTCTTAAACGGCGTTGCGCATTTTTTTATGGGTAAAAACTTCTAAACTCGCGTCAGGATACTTGATCTGATTCGTAAGACATAAATTCGTAAGACGGGGCAGGGCGCTCTCGCGAATGTTCATGTTGTCATGGTTGTATACGATAGCGCAAAAAATAAATATTGTATTCTACCACATAAATAATAGAACTTTCATAATGATAGTTAAAAAAATCGTGGAAAATTATTCCCTAACCATTCCAAAATATTAAAAATGCACAACGTTATTATTCAAGGTTTCACTTCTGCCGGCACACCCGGAGTGCATGAAACCCATCGCTTTTTCATTTTTTTGAGCTACGAAAACACCATTTAAAAACTACAAAAAATAATAATTGCACGTACAACGCAAACAGCCGCAGTATGTGAAATAAAAAAGCTTGCACTTTTAAAATGGATGAAGCGTGTAAAATTTGGTTTATGATGTCTTTTTTGCACGGGCATAAACCTTTCCTTCAATCACTTTATCTATTTAAAAAACCGCATCAAAACGCGTTACTTACTTTTAAGGATTTAGGTAAGAATACACAGGGACATAGGGACAGAGGAAGCGACTTTGTTTTATACTATGTAGTAATATTTAGCCTAGATATTTGTAGTTATCATTACTTATGGATTTAGGTTAGTAAAACAATAAGCTACCTATTTTTTCACCTTGTAATTTTATCAGAGCCTATTTGTGATGACGTAATGAATAATATCTCACGTTCCCCACACTTAACTTATGGAGATATAGGGTAGTTAAATTCCTTGTACAGAGAAAAAACAGCACTTCTTTTTGTTATACCCTTAAAGCTAAAGCTTACGTTTAAAAAAAATTGTTTTTTTAATTGTTTTGATTTAATTGTTTAGTAGATTTAAACTTAAATTAACCTCAAGTCCAAGGTTCAAAGTACATACTAACACTACTTTACCACATACATTTAATTCTTGAGAAAATAAGTAACGTCTGGGTAGCTCGAGAACTTTGTCATTGCTGCTGTCTACGTCCAACTTTAGTTTACTTTTGTAGTTCGTCTTTTTGCGTTGGCACATTGTATTTTTCAATTTAGACTACTCTTATTTTCTCAATTTTAGATCTTCAAATAATTACAACGAGACATTGCAATATTTTGGTAAAAAAACTTTTATTTGTTTTTTTACGCAGAGGAGTAGTTTGTCTCTTAATCTGGAATAATATCAGAAATTAGATAGATGTCTTTCAATTTAGCATGAATATTTTAGAATTCAAGTTTTTAGACAAATTAATGGTAAAATGTATGTGTATGCTCATATTTAATTTTATGAAGAAGAAATTGTGTCTGTCTGTTAAGCTCTTACGTCGAAATCACTTAATCTATTTCGATTACATTCTGCGAGGCGATAGTTAAATATACGGGTTCAAACATAGACTTCCTTTAATTCTGATTGATAGTGGACAAACGCGGAAACTTTGAAACATGAGAGCAGCCGCAAGCAGTACAATTATCTTAATTTCCAAACATTTTTAACATAATGTCAGTGCTTGCCGCGGTCATATTCAGAGTTTAAGTGTCAAATTTTTATTAAAATTGAACTATTTGACTCTTGATTCAAGTTTGAAATGTTTAACTAAAATCAGTACAAGTAATAGTTAAGAATAAAAAGAAAATATAGTAGTTTTAAAATATTTTTTATGATATAGGAAGGCAAACAAGCAGACGGATTTCCTGATGGTAAGAAATTCACGCCGCCTATAGACACCAAAGGTGGTAATGGTGCGTTGCCAACCGGAGGTCGGGATGTTAGGCCTCGAGCAAAAGTAAGTTTACCGGCTACCTTACCCTCCGAACCGGAACACGTCATAATGTTATGGCGGCTATACCAATGGTAGTGGTACCAATCCCGGCGAGTCGCTGCGAAACTCTACCACCTAGTCAGATGTCACGGTGTTAGTGACGGTAAGCCTATGCTCGCTTATGAGCTACCTGGCAAGGAAGGCAGATGGTCTATTCTGCAAAGGAGCCCGGACCAACACGAGAGAAAAATTAAAAAAAATGTTATGTACATTAAATAAATAAATTATAATTAAATAGCAAGATTATATGTTTTTAATATATTTGAAAGAAATGCTTGTGCCGCAGATATAACTTTGTTTATTCGTGATTTTGTGGACTACAAACGGACCTTATATAACTTTCACTCATAACTGCGTACCAACAGAGCTAGTGAGCTTAACAAAATACATAGTTGGCAACAGAATATTACGTCTCATTATTTATTCGCAAACAGCAATTTTCAGTATTTCGCAAAAGCATGGCAAAGGCTAGCAATAATTTCGTACATTAAGTAAAATCTAAAGCAGGAATTTCGCTTTGAAGTTACCGTTAAATATATCTTTCATTTCAACGGAACACACATTGCAATAAATAAAATGGTCACCATAAATAATAAATTTAAAGCTTTTAATAGTTCAGTTTCAGACGCCATTTTGCTATATTACATTAATACGCACGCAGTTATCACATAGAGTTTTGGCGCCATCGAGTGAAAAGATGGTCAAAGTTTTTTCATAATTATTAAATTACGTGTTGATATTAAGTGAAATTAGTCAATTTTGGTGGCATTTTGTACAATTGTGTTCAGTAAAAGTGCACAAATGAAATAATCATGAAGAAATTTGCGTATTGTGTATTTCCTCGTTGCCGCCAAATCTCCTTACAAGAGCTTCTGTAATGAGGCCGCCGCTTTACCCAAGAGCCTGACATGACTTAGTGACGACTTATGACTGACGACTAATTATAATTGATCAAAATTAATATAAAATTTGATGCAAATTTCTACTTGACGAATCGCAAAATACTAACGTGAAGGCCAAAACTTAAAGAAAGGAAGAAAGTTATCACATAAACATAACCGCAGTTTGACGCTTGACATTTAGTAAAGGGTCTACAAGACGATCCAACAGTTTGAATTGAACTTTTTTAAACGGTTTGTCAAATATACCGGTATCATGCATGAAGTATATTACTACTGAGCATTTAAAATTAGTTGGTATAGATTATGTTCGGTAAGTTACGAGTCGAAATCTATGACATTTTTGGTTTAAAAATGTGTTTCTCTTAGTTGCCAACAGAGGCGCTGTTCAAGGCTTTCATAGAAATAATTATTGACAGAGACGGTAGCGAGTATAGTAAACTTGACATGCCGTGGAAGGAATTGACACTCGTGTGACCGCGGTTGCATTTGTGCTGTTTCGGCTTATTTTTTACTTAAATACGGTTGCGTTGCTCTAATACTTGTGTTGTTGT